>JACATO010000661.1:695000-931970 GCA_018389105.1 Nautilus pompilius | reverse complement strand
TTAGGGAGGCGCGCTGTGTACTTGAAACTAAATCAGATGAGGATTTAACAAAGGTTCACTCCGATGTAAGACGGGAAGGTTATGGACGCCGGCTGAAGGTGGCGACGCGGGCATAGCGGAAGCGGGCTGGACAAGGGAGGTAATAAGCGACGAGAAGTCGCGAAGTTCAAGTCTACACTCGCCGTTAGACGAGCCTGGCTCCACCGGAACTGCTTCCGGTAAACTAAGGTGGCGCCACCCAAACGTGGCAATAAAAGAACGGAGCAGCTGAACTCCGGTACCCTGAACCACACGGAAATACCCCACGGCCTGTGTTTATTTTTTGTACCTACACACAAATGGCTTCATCCCCAACATCCACCTTTCGTTTTCCAGATTATCACTCATCCGTCGTTGACGCGGCACCGGCGACGCCCCGATGGCGTCCATCGGGTTGTGGGGGGGGGGATGCTTTGTCCGAGTGTCTCCGGTACTCGCTTCATTTTTGGTTTAAAAAAAAAAAGGGAATGCGTCTAACTACAGACAAGAGGAGCACAAAGAGCCCGCCGCCATTCGGGGACGGTCCGTTTGTGAACTGTCTTCCGTCAGCCGAGCGGATCTGCCAGACCCACCCTGGCCGCCGTTTGTAGAGTTATTCTTATTATTATTCTTATTATTATTATTATTCTTATTATATTATTATTATTATTATTATTATTATTATTCTTATATTATTATTATTATTATTATTATTATTATTATTATTATTCTTATTATTTTATTATTATTATTATTATTATTATTATTCTTATTATTATTATTATTATTATTATTATTATTATTATTATTATTATTATTATTTTATTATTAAATGTAGATTTTACATTTTAAAGACGCGAGTTATTTCAAAGATCTGTTTTTCCTTCTTTAATTAAATTAATAAATAGTGAAACTTCGCAGTCCGCAGATAGTTTAGTAAACTTAACTAATCTAACGAAGATTGATTAGGATGTGTAGTTTATCGTGGCCCCCATGAACAAAACACGGGAGCCCGACGTCGCCGCCTCGAAGGTGAGGGCGCCAGACCAACAATAAACTAATACTCGAAATGTCTCTTACCTTTACGTTACCTTGTCGTCTGCTGCTTCAATGAAAATTTGTGCCGAGTTACTGCGGATGGGAACGGCTAATATACCCCGACAGCCAATGGAATCCTCCGTTGCATAATTCGCGGTCGCCCCTAGAGACGGAGCCGGCGGTTTTCGCGTGTGAGGGCGGGAAGAACGGAGGGAAGGCAACCAGCCGCCGCCCGCAGCGCGTCTTCGCGAGCACCAGTCAATGAGGGAGGAGGAGGAGGAGGCTGGCGGCGTCTGCTGCTGCAACATTCCCCGGAGAGCGGAGGCCGATGGAAACTTTCTCCAGCCGGGGTACGACAGTCGGCTGGCGCGGCAGGACAAGACATCAGCCGGAAAAGCGTATCGGCTGTCGCCGTCCTTCGGCTACCCTTCCCACCCAAACGGCCGGCGCGGGAGATGGCGTGGACCCGTGACCCTAACCCACCAGATTAGGGGCCGGTGGGTTATCGTTCAGTTTATTAAAAGTTCTCCTGGCCGACAGAAAGATCGGCGTAGGACAGAGTACTTATTCCCTTCCCCATCCCACGGAACAATCGATCCCTCCGCTGCGGGATTCCAGGTCGTCTGCCTGTTATTCCTCCTCCCTGTGCGGGACAAAGGGAGGAGGAATACATGGGGGAGCTTTACTGGAGATGTACGGCAGGTAGACAGACTCCACTGCTGGAATACCGCACAAAGGTTGGGTTCTACGGACCTAAATGACAGCCAAGTTACTGGCAGAGTTGATCTCCTTAGCTCTGGGGTCTTTATATAAAACCCTTTGGACAGGTGGGACTAAGCCAGGTAACGAGGGAGCAGCACCCTGACGTGTTCCCCGATAGGTGCTGGTCTTCATCAAGGAGACCGTAGAGCTGCGAGGGGATAACAGAGCAATATTGCGCATCGCTTATGAAAATAATAATAATAATATAATAATAATAATAATAATAATAATAATAATAATAATAATAATAATAATAATAGCATGCAATACCATTTCTCAGTTATAGATTCGGCATCATCATCAACTGGAGGGCGGATAAAATCAAGTTGTTGGACACCGGGCGACTGACGACACCCTGGGTGCATCTCCCCCCAGGCGGCCCGTGGTGCCCCTGTCTCCAACACGACAGAGATGGAAAAGGATTTCTGTATCTGTAACCCTGTCTGGCGGTGAGATGGAAAGCCCAGCGAATTACCCTTGGACAGCCCCCTTCGCCGCGATATTTGTCCAGACAGCTGCCGACTGTGATCCAGATCATGACCGAAAGGAAGTGGCTCAAGGAGGAAACCTTCAAGGGCACCGTGAACGGCAGATCGTGGAGCCATTGGCGCATCAACAAGGTTTAAAACCAAGCGAGTTAAAGGTCTAATCTAAACTAACGGGGTTTGTGTTGTCTTCTCTCTCTCTCCTGCTGCCGCTGTCCAGGACCAGACGGCGCATATGCGCAGTCAGCCATGAAAAACAGGCAAAGACTATCCGTGCGTGCAGGCGGAGTCGTGTGGAACCAAGGCAGCAATACGGGGACGACGGACGGGGAGGGGGTGTGTGTGGGTGTGACCCCTGACATCATGGGGCTGGGCTGTAGCGAAATAAGACCGGGGCTATTCAACTCAAAAATAATCAGTGGAAGATCAGCCGCAACAAACCGCGGGCATTGTAAGGGACAGATCCACCGGACATCATAGGCCCGACACCGTAATAGAGGAGAACAGCCGGAATCTCACCACTCACACGTTTTCCTAAAACCGCTGCAGCGGAGAGAAAGAGGGAGAAAACACGGAATACGAGGAACTCGCGAGTGAGGAGGAGGAGGAGGAGCAGCAGCACATATCATTCTCGGACCAAAAAGGGGATGAATCGAGAGAAGATTTCAGTGTAACATCCAAGAAACTGCCTCCACAGATCGGCCGCGTGTTGCTGAGAAGACTGGTTTTTGGATGCTACAAAAGCAAGGAACGGAACACCGGGTAGTTAGTCATCTGTGCCCATCAGTACCCCGGTGGAGGCAGAAGGACAGAACCATCTATTATTATTATTATTATTATTATTATATTATTATTATTATTATTATTATATTATTATTATTATTATTATATTATTATTGTTGTTGTGGTGTTGTTGTTGTTGTTGTATTATTATTAGTTTATGTTAGTTATTATTATTATTATTATTATTATTATTATTATTATTATTATTATTATAAGCTGGCTGAGAATCGTTTTTAACTGCTTTCTGAATTCGACGAAAAAACAGATTGATAGCTGAATCAGATAGGCGACATGCACATTAACTCTACGGGGTTTACAGAAAGGGCCGCACGGGCGGAAGATTTCCCATAGTGTAGAAAAAAAACACGTGGTATCCCAAGGCTGGAAAAGTTTAATTGATTAGCTACTGAAGCAATTAAAGGAAAAGGTTTTTTTTTTAAAAAATATAAATACGCCTTTGATCTGATCGTGAATTTTGTGCGTAAACAGGAAGAGGCGGCGTATTGTGTCTTCTCCTTCGTAATTGGTTCGTAAAATCCCCTGATACTGTTACAAGCAACGGTTCTAACTTATTTTCCTCTTATGGTCTAATGATGTCGAGTTAGCTCCCTTTGCCCTGACGTCATTGAGTCATCAGCTAGGTCAAGTCTTTGACTAGTAAGGGATCTAACTCATAAAAGGGCTGCTCGGCGGTCGGGTCGAGAAGTAGGACCGAGGCACGATATGCTATCTATATAGACCGTTCATGCGCCTTTGACTTCTGAAAACCCGCCATTGTTGACGTAATCGCCTGTAACCCGTTAACGCTTTCTGGGGCGATGTGTCACCGCTAAACATAAGAAGAGCCTGATATTTTCAGTCGTCCGTCATAGTTGCTCAGTGAGATCAAACGGACTCGTTGTAGTAAAGCGGGTCTGGCCACAGGAAAAGGGGTCCGGACCTTCCGAGTATCGTGGTAGACTTGTGGAGACATCACGTACGTCACGATGCCACATTATCCATCAATTAAGGGGGGGGTCCCGTACCACAGCTTGTCTACAGACTCTCCCTTAATTACTGAACTAATCAATGTTTATTCGAAGCCCATTATACACCGGAAGATTTAAACCCACGGCGATTGTCCTTAATGAGGCACTGAGTGGCAACTGTCGAGGGAAGAGCGGGCTGTCATCGTGTGTTTTTACCTCCGTGAAGCCTGATGTGTGTGTGTGTGAACTGGAGAGCTCCCCCTCCATCCACCCGAAGTTAGTATGGACACAGCCGCCATAGCCAGCCAAGATTAATATTAGAAATACTATACCTCGATGAAAATAATGTTTGCAGTTGATGTGCCACAATTTTACCATAACGGTATTTGCGTGGCCGCATGAAACCATCCAAGACTTGTATATGCCCGAATATACCCCACCCTTTTGCCATATTTCCAAACAAACGATGTCGTCGCCACGTAGTTTCCTCCCCCTTATGGCTAAAATTTAAACCTGCTCACATCTTTATAATAGGTCCGCGATGACAAAGAGTGCTATTATTCAGTTTACAAAAAATATTCTAGATTTGCTTTTAGCTGACAACCAACTGCTGGAATGTTACATTGGCTTTAATTTATTATTATTATTAATAAATTCAAAGTTATTTTGCTTGTTTTACTACTTCATTATATTTGCTAATGGGTTAGCACCACTGACGAGCGGTGACAGTAGAGTTTTCTAAGTTCGCCATCTAAATACGTTTAAACTCTTTTTTTAAAATTATTTTACGAGCCGAGCAGCTTCCTGTGCTACAGGCTTTTGAGCTGCATAACAATTTCATGGATTTTAATTAGCGAACTCGGCTTCTGTCAAAGGAATGTTGTCTTAGCCTTGGGGAAAGAGATCGATTCGCCCCCTCACTCGAGGCTTAAGCATTTCGATTAGTCAGGGCCCTTTGTCTCTGCGTGTGCACTTCGCTACCGCTAATTGTATGGCCAGCCATTCGAGCAAATAATAATATCTACGTTTTACCACCCAATCCGCATCATCCGCTCTTATCTCCAGTGACGCTGAAGCTCCGTATTCGGGGGAATTAAAGGGAGGAAGGAACGGGACACCGGAAAACAAGACGAGGCTTTCGCCGCTGCCCCCCCGCGCGCGCGCGCGCGCGCGCGCGCGCGGGCCAGAGCAGCGCGCGCGTCGCGCCAGCAGCTCGCGCGGGCCAGCATCGCGCCGCGCGCGCGCGCGCGCGCCGCGCGCGCGCGCTCGCGCGCGCGCTCGCTCGCTCGCGAGCTCGCTCGCCAGCAGCGCGCGCGGGCCAGAGCTCGCTCTCGCTCGCGCTCGGCGCGCTCGCTCGCGCTCGTCGCGCGCGCGCGCTCGCGAGCGCGCGCTCGCGATCCAGCCTCAGCGGGCGCAGCAGCATCGCTCTCTTGCCATCAGCATCGCGCTCGTCCAAGAGCGCGCTCTCGAGCAGCAGCGCTCGCTTGTCCATCAGATCTCGCCTCTCGCTCTCTCTCTCTCTCTCGCTCTCTCTCTCTCTCTCGCTCTCTTTTCCATCATCTCTCTCTCTCTCTCTCTCTCTCGTCTCTCTCTCGCGCTCGCTCTCTCTCGCGCTCTCTCTCGCTCTCTCCAGTAGCATCTCGCTCGGCCATCATCATCTCTCTCTTCCATCATCATCTCGCTCCTCTCCTCAGCTCTCTCTTTCCAGCACAGCTCTCTCTCTCTCCTCTTCGCGCTCGCTCTCTCTCGCGCTCTCTCTCGTCTCCTCTCTCCCCCCTCTCTCTCTCTCCATCATCTCTCTCTTCCATCATCTCTCTCTCGCTCTCTCTCTCTCTCTCTCTCTCTCTCTCTCGCTCTCTCTCTCGCGCTCTCTCTCTCTCTCTCTTCTCTCTCTCCATCATCATCTCTCTCGCCATCATCATCGCTCGCGTTCCATCATCAGCTCGCCTCTCCATCATCATCTCTCTCTCCATCATCATCTCTCTTTTCCATCATCATCTCTCTCTCTCCATCATCTCTCTCTTTCCATCATCATCTCTCTCGCTCTCTCTCTCTCTCTCTCTCTCTCTCTCCTCTCCTCTCTCTCTCTCTCTCTCTCTCTCTCTCTCTCTCTCTCTCTCTCTCTCTCCTCTCTCTCTCCATCTCTCTGTGAAACTTTTATATTAACCAAACACACCTTCAGACTTGAAAGGCTAAGTGTAGAGTTGTTGTTCACTAACTTATTAAAAACTGTAGCTGGGCTGATGAATGCCATACAGTAACTGCCCATGGTTTCTCGCCTTCCCCACATAGGACGCATTTCGGATTTTAATAAAGTAAACAGCCTGTGGGTGGGTCCACTCCGACTTCCTGGCCCCACCCTAATCCACCCTAGCGCCCGGACGTAGTGTGACGAGCCCGCGCTGAACACCGTGTCTGCTGTTTTTTTGAAATAGAAAAAAATTGATTAGAATTTTAAGCCTGATTTTTTCTTTCCGAGGAATGGCGACTCGGCTCCGTTGTTTGCTTGGTACGATTACAAAAAGCGATCCCGACAGCGGTTTAGAAAGACCGGAGAAAGGCGACTACCAAATCTCACCACAAAACAACTACAAAGACTGTGAAGCCCCCGTTTTCACTTTCAATTTCAGTAGGTAACACGTGGAACCAAAGAAAACGCAAATTATTTTTTTAAGAAAACGCTATATACGACATTTACCATCTGACTTATCCATTGGTATGTAAGTACCACGTATCGACGGTGCTAGGGTTAAAAATGAAGTAAAGGCATTTCCCCAATGGAGAAAGAAACAATAGAAGTCTAAAGGCGAAACTTTCATGAAAAAATCTATAACTGAATATTTTAAAGTTTTTTTTTTAAAATTATTATTATTATTATTATTATTATTATTATTATTATTATTTTATTATTATTATTATTATTATTATTATTATTATTCCAGTCTTTTTAAGAATGCAATAGCGGGGAAAACGCATCTTCTACTCGTTCTGTACACCGATTCTTACTTATTGACCCTTTATTCGTTCCTTTCCAGATCAAGCAGAATATTAAAGCTGATGTGCACGCGATCTGATTTTAGTTTCCGTGTCTGCCGATAATTTGTAAAATCTTCTCACAGCGCAGCCAGGGCTTCGTGTAGCCGGGGATTTCGGCTCTGTAGAAAAACCAGTTCCATCGCGAGGTATCAGACTGCCACAGAATTAACTCAACGATCGCTGTTCTTCCTTGGTCATCGTAAACTCGCATATCCCGATATAAATGGAGGTTCATCCTTTAAGCTAATATTCACAGCCCGGGGACTGGTGGCTGGAATGCTAAGAGCCGTGCTAACGTCTGGATAAAACTCAGAACCTATCTGAGATATTGTAGAAAGGCTGTTGCTTGGTCCTTACTTTTCATCCAGGACAGACATCCAGTTTTACTTTTTACACCTGGCTTGTTCTGCTTATTAGCTTCCCGTGCTGGACAGGTAACTCCTGCAGGGACCGCACACAGCAGTCGCCGCGCCATTGGCGTCCATAACATGAATGTTACAGAGCAACAAACAACGAACGAGAAAACCGGGGGGGGGCGTTGCTCTTTCAGTTCAGCAAATGCTTGGTCCAAAAGGATATGGAGATGTTGTTCCTGCTTGTGGATTTGGCTCACTAATATTGTTCCACTGAGTTTGTCTTCCACATGTCCGTGACACACGTGTTTGTTCCTCTATCATATCCTCAACCCCTCTTCTTTTTCGATACACAAAGCAGCGAGTTGCAGCAAGTGCTGCCCCAGTCCGGCCAGAGCGGCCTCGGCAACATCTCGGCGCCAACCCTGACTCAGAGATCGTCTAAGCTGCCCCAGTCCGGCCAGAGCGGCCTCGGCAACATCTCGGCGCCAACCCTGACTCAGAGATCGTCTAAGCTGCCCCAGTCCGGCCAGAGCGGCCTCGGCAACATCTCGGCGCCAACCCTGACTCAGAGATCGTCTAAGAACTGCGCGACCGTCAGGTTCGTGTGTCTCACCGCTCTCTTCGAACAGACCAACCGCAGTCTCGCACAGTTCGCCATGACCCGCGAGTACAGCGCCACCGAAAGCCAGACGCTGGGTTTCGGTCGTCGACGGATGCTCTCGGACATTTGGCTGACTAATTGATGATGTCATGTAGTTTCACCGCTTTCGGAAACCCCCCCCCTTACCTGATTCTGTTTTAAGGCTAGAATTAGTAACCCACCAGCTATCCAACGCATATCAGAAACAAACCATTTAAAATATCCTCGTATCAATACTACGGAAAACGGCCATCCCGTGTTTCTGATCTCTCCTAGGGTGGGAACAGCAAACGTTGACACGCTGCCGATATTTTACACAACTAATACGACCAACCGAACCACATACATCGTCTTGCACAACTATGACGTATGCAAATATGTAGTCTTCTTGATAGCAGACATTTTGCATCAGTCACGTGCGTTCGTCGATTATCGAGGGCTCGCACTTGCTGAAATTCCTTTGAAATTAATCAAAGAGATAAGAGACTGAGAAAAACCGAACTTTTAAGTTCTTTAATTAACAGTTTGTTATTTCTTTTTGTTGTTGAGAATTCTGCGGTACATTTTGAGAACACTTGGAGTAATTATCAGATCTTCTCGAACAATTTGCATTCGCCGAGAAATCGACAAAATTAGTGTGGAGCCTGACTGGATCCAGGCATTTATCCGGTCGGTGTGTGTCTATTGTTGTCGACTTAATGCTGTGATGAAGGATAACGTTAAAAAAAATTACCTAGTTGTGAAATTCTGAATAACTAATTGATTGATAAGTCGGATGAGATCCATCACGAGCCGTTGATGGACGCGGAGCTTGGCCGATCACGAATAACAGATATTCATAGAAAGCAAAAAATAAAGGATATAATAATAATAGGTATGCAATCAAATGAAACATTTTGAAAGGTTTCTCACAGCACGAGTACGTTCACAATGTATATGCGAGCGAGTTCCAGCGCGCACACCATTCCAGTATTCGCTGCCCCGAGTAGAGGCGACCACACAATGAAATCTTAAATGGCCAATTATGGGAGTTAGAGACCCTTGGGGTGGTGGTATCGAGTCAAGGAGCCGGCTGTCGTCGATGCGGAGCGCATTCTCTGAATGCGATATAAGCAGAAGCCCATTGATCGCGTGGCGTGGCGGATCTGTCGGACAGCCGACCCATCGTTAAGGGTTTTATTGGGAGCATCAGTTACCTGCGACGGATACTGGGGGGGGGAGAAAAGAAAGAAAGACGCAGAAGAAATATGAACGTCGTTGCAGAACGAACAATATCTGATATTTGCCACAATGACGGCCTGTACGCGAGAAGTCTCTCTTGCTTCCGGTTCCGCTTGTTTACCGCAGTAAAGTGAAAACAAAAAAAAAGGGTGGGGATCCATAAGGATCATTAAAGGGAAAATAAACGCGACCGAACCTAAATGGCGTTGTTGGTTCTGCTAAGTTGATATAGATGCACAGGGTGTCCCCAAAAAGATGTTACAGACGAACTTTCGTACGCTGCCATAGAGAGGGATTTCCGTCTCCTAATGTTTTCATTCGAATGCTCATAGGTGACGGAAACCAAGCAACAGCGGTCACGTGTTTACAGCGCATGGCAAAAATGTACACTGATTTTCGGATGGACACTTTAGTTTGGCGGTAGATGGAACGACGCGGACCAGATCAGATCGCCCACGTTTTAACCCTTTGATTACAGGGTCAAAGCCCATGAGGTCGATTATGCTCAAATATTCGGCAGGAGTATGACGTCCGTTAGCTGGGTTTCTTCAGGAAGTTCCGGTACCGTAACAGCCGGATTGCAGGCAATGTTCTTGTTTTATTCCATTTGGGCCGCAGCTCGTTCTTCCTTTCCGACAAAGAGAGAGTCAGTTTTCTCTCGGAGCAGAGACCCTGGAACGGGAATCATTCTACGGAACTTCAGAAAGCGGCAGACAAACCGATCGGTGAGGACTTCCATCGCCCCCTTCTCGGCTCCCGCTAGAAAATACCGACTCTGGCGCCAGAAACAGGACCACTCGACATCCCCCACTCGCTGCTTTTAACTTTGTGTGCATCAGACGAATAATAAGATTACGTTTGTGTTGGGTGTCTGTGTTTAAAATCGTTTTCAATAATTTAAAGGGACCGTGTTTATAAATGAATTTAGCCATCTGTAAAAATTTCTTCACAATGTACAGAAATGGTTTTGAAAAGCGAGAGGCCAGGAAAATTACCAGTATTATATCTGTGCTCAATGTGATTCCTTTAAAATAAGCTATTGGCGATAGCAGGACATCAAGACAGCAGCCATTGGTGACCGATTATCTGATTGATGAAAGCATCAACACATGAGCGATTTCGAATTTTCTAACGTTAAGGAAAGGCTTTAAAAAGCAGCCATTACTAATCTTAGTGACGACGATTATCTGTTGGATGAAGGAATTAAGCTGGTAGCATCCACCACCTAACATACTAGACGTTAGCAAGAGAACAAGGAAGGGTTAAGAGAGCTTCCATTACTCATCTTCACTGGATGAAAGAAGTAAAAAGGGATTAATAATTTCCATTTTTTGCTACTTTGTTGGGTTTCCGTTTGATTACTTTTTGCAGTAGGTTCAGAAACATTAAAAGGTATTTAAAATACCTGAGAACTGAGTGTGAAGTAAACAAGTTCAAAACGATACCTGCAGGAGACCACATTGCTAATATTTTTTTGTTTGTAGACAAATTTCAAAATGGGTTTACGAAAAACGTTCTGCATCCCGGCGATGGTTTATTAAAATTGTTGTGTTGAATAAAGCAAAGTAAGACTTTACCAGATTCTTTAATTGATTTCGTGTCTTTTTTATAAAAATAATCTATTCTCTGCCTCCCTATCAGGATTAAAAGGCTACGGAAGATACAAATAACAAACTAGTCACAGCCACAGGTACACTCAAACAGAGCCAGACGAACCTTAAGAATCCTTTAAACTAACAGACTCTGCTGCTTCTCAGTGGTTCCTTGACTTTTCAGGGTAAGTATTAATCTCGCACGTGTGTGTGTATGTGAGTATGTGTGTATGTGAATATGTATGTGAGTATGTGTGTGAGTATTGTGTTATATGAATGTGTATTGAGTGTGTATGTAAGTGTGTATGTGAGTATGTGTGTGAGTTTGTGTTATGTGAATGTGTATTGAGTGTGTATGTGAGTATGTGTGTGTATGTGAGTGTATATGTATGTGTGTATTGTGTTATGTGAATGTGTATCGAGTGTGTATGTAAGTGTTATGTGAGTGTTTATTGAGTGTGTATGTGTGTATGTGAGTGTGTATGTGAGTATGTGAATATGTATGTGTGTATTTGAGTATGTGAATATGTATGTGTGTATTTGAGTATGTGTGTGAGTATTGTGTTATGTGAATTTGTATTGAGTGTGTTATGTGAGTGTGTATGTGAATATGTATGTGTGTATTGTGTTATGTGAATGTGTATTGAGTGTGTATGTAAGTGTTATGTGAATGTTTATTGAGTGTGTATGTGTGTATGTGAGTGTGTATGTGAGTATGTGAATATGTATGTGTGTATTTGAGTATGTGTGTGAGTATTGTGTTATGTGAATTTGTATTGAGTGTGTATGTGAGTATGTGTGTGAGTATTGTGTTATGTGAATGTGTATTGAGTGTGTATGTAAGTGTGTATGTGAGTGTGTATTGAGTGTGTATGTGAGTGTAAATATTCATTTTTAAAGATTAAAAGATAAATTTCCAAAACAAGTGTACAATTTTTATTGAAAAATCTATAAAAGCTAAATAATAATAATAATAATAATAAAATAATATAATAATAATAATTAATAATAATAATAGTAATAATCATCATCATCATCACCATCTTTGTTCACGACAAATATCAGTATGGAAATTTCAGTCCTTAAAAAGAAATATTTCTAACCCAACAGCGCTAACTCGGACCTACATCACATACGTTCACCGTAATAAAACCTCCAGCCGAACAAACTTCATTCCGCATGGGAACCATTAGATGCTTCAGCTCCATTTATTTGCAAGTTCAAAAGATTTTCGCCTAAGGTGGCGGGGAGAAAAACGTGGCGGTTGTTCAGCTCAGCAAGTGGACCAAATTCGATCAGCGCCAGTTCAGTCTATGGGCCGCCGGCTGCTTTATTAGGCTGTTTGCTCAGTTTTGTTGTAATCTCTATCTAGACCCTAATCTACCCCTCCACTTATCCAGGAAAATTGACCCCGCATCCTTTGGTGAGAGTCAGGGAGTCCATCTCTGTCGGTAACCATCAATAAACAGCGGGCGAAGTCCGTGTTCGTTAACGATCGGTCTGTAATAACCGGGTTTATCGTCAGGTGGCGTTTTGTCCAGTGTTTCCCTTTGGTTACCAGCGGAAGCTCAGAGCTTTTCTATCCTGTCGAATACCCGCCCCGCCTTGACGATTTTCGGCCTCTCTTAGCAGTGAAAGTACTTTTGCTTTGCTCTTCTTGGCCGTAGACAAGGGGAAGACACGATTAATAAAGTTTATTTCTCACGCTCCTAGCCAGTTCGGCAGAAAAGTGGGCTCAGTAGCGATAGGGACAGCCAGCCCCTGCCACGGGCCCCTGCTTCAGGCCCGTCACGACACTGACATAGTCGCCGCTTGTTCCTGGAGTTGCCTGTGATTATGAAGACACCGATGCCACGGAACTTCGGCTAAACTTCTAGACCGTGAATGCGAAATCCTCTCTCTCTCTCTCTCCTACGTCATATCTCTCTCTCTATACTGACGTCATCTCTCTCTCTGTACTGACGCCATCTCTCTCTCTCTCCTACGTCATATCTCTCTCTGTGCTGACGTCATCTCTCTCTCTGTACTGACGCCATCTCACTCTCTCTCTCGCCTACGTCATATCTCTCTCTGTGCTGACGTCATCTCTCTCTGTACTGACGTCATCTCTCGCTCTGTACTGACGCCATCTCTCTCTCTCTCTCTCCTACGTCATATCTCTCTCTGTACTGACGTCATCTCTCTCTGTACTGACGCCATCTCTCTCTCTCTCGCTCCTACGTCATCTCTCTCTCTGTACTGACGCCATCTCTCTCTCTCTCTATCTCTCTCTCTCTCTCTCTATCTCTCTCTCTCTCTATCTCTCTCTCTCTCTCTCTCTCTGTACTGACGCCATCTCTCTCTCTTCTCTGTACTGACGCCATCTCTCTCTCTCTCTCTCTCTGTTTCCTACTGCCGAAGTCGCCGCTCCCTCTCTGTTTCCCAGATTTCTTTAACTTGCATTCGCGCCGTGGTGAGGCTCAGTTTGTACTCGGCCATTATTTCTCACCGTCCTGCTGGCGGTAGAGAGTGCGGCCGTGGGGACTACCAAGCCGGCCGCTGACGGATTTCCTCCCGTATCTAGACAGAGATGAAGAGCTGTAGTAGCGACTTCCGTCAGGTCGGTCGAAGGACATCGGGAACCTCGAGCTGGCTAGCGCCGTTCCCAGTAGGGGGCGCAACAGCAGTAACCTCGCCAGCTGGTAAATAATTTACATTTCGGCCTTGTAGAAGTGCTGATGAGACAAACTCATGATAACCGCTTATCTTCTGTTAAATAGAATATTCTGAACCTTTCTGTATACATTTCTTTAGAGAATTATGCCCTTTCTTTCTGTCCAGGCTCGGTCCGCGGACCCCGACCCGACTTCGGTCAGTCAGGGCCTCTGGCCGAGCGAGTAGTTACTCGGGTATGGTTTGACCCTGTTTGAGCGTCGGTCAGGATTCAAGCTGGTCAACGGTTACCCGCCGATACACGCGCCCGCTCGCCGCTGCCTAATGTACTCAAAACCCAGCCGGTCCGGACCGGGATTCGATCTGGGGCTCGTCGGCGTTTCTCTTTTATAGGATTAGTATTGATTTTCGTTTCTGTTTTATCTCAAACTGCTTGGTGATTAACGAATGTTTTAGATTTGATCCAATAAATAAATAAAATAAACAAAATATTTACAGCTAAACAGGGTTATTTATCTGCGAGAACTGTACATTGTATGAATAATAATAATAATAATAATAATAATAATAATAATAATAATAATAATAATAATAATAATAATAATAAATACACAAACATCTGTCAGTAAGCGATCCCAGCCGACATCTTCGTGTCGGGACGCGATGAACTTCAGCTGACAGCTTACATATCGATCTCACGCGTCTTATAGCATTTTGAGCTTTCCACTTACCAAATCATGTCTCAACATAATAATGAGACATTAACAATAATTGGAATTGTTGACAACCTATATACCCTCTGATTGTTTGCTGAAGCGTGTAAAATATTCATAAAATTAACGTTTCCGTAATCTCCGATGCTACCCCCTAACCATCTCACGTTTGATTTACAGCGCCTGACATCGCAATCAGGAGTTCTTAAAATTAATATATTCTGAAAGCATCTGGATTCTCATCCTCAAGCAATTATCATTTCTTTTAAAAAAAAAATACTATATACAATAATAATATGTTGAAAAGTTAACTATTTTTTATAGAAGACAAACAACATAAGTTGAAGCTTTTCCGTCCTTCAGCTGACACACGTAAAACCTTTGATGTAAACTTTTCATTTCCAGCGCCGTCAGGGTAACAAACCATTAAAGAATGGACAAAGTTTCTTCCAGAGAAAAATACCAACAGATTCTCGCCGTACGGTAATCAAACTGCACATTAAATAGTATGTTTAAATAATAACGTTCTGATGGAAGAAAATTAACTCTCCACTTACCTGTTAATTGTAGTTTGTAGTTTAAACTATTTCTCTCATTTTTAATATTGTTTTTATTGTTCACTTTGTTCGATATTTCATAATAGTCCACCCCTTTGTCAACAGTCAGAAAGCTTTTAGTTTTACCTTTTAATGTCTTGAAAAATGTTCACAGAAACATTTAGATATAACTATGACTTATTTACCAAAACTTCTCCAAGTTCCTCTATCTGTTCAAACACTGTGACCGAACTGGTCTAGGTTATCCTATCTGTTCAAACACTGTGACCGAACTGGTCCAGGTTATCCTATCTGTTCAAACACTGTGACCGAACTGGTCCAGGTTATCCCATCTGTTCAAGCACTGTGACCGAACTGGTCCAGGTTATCCTATCTGTTCAAACACTGTGACCGAACTGGTCCAGGTTATCCTATCTGTTCAAACATTGTGACCGAACTGGTCCAGGTTATCCTATCTGTTCAAACACTGTGACCGAACTGGTCCAGGTTATCCTATCTGTTCAAACACTGTGACCGAACTGGTCCAGGTTATCCTATCTGTTCAAGCACTGTGACCGAACTGGTCCAGGTTATCCTATCTGTTCAAGCACTGTGACCGAACTGGTCCAGGTTATCCTATCTGTTCAAACACTGTGACCGAACTGGTCTAGGTTATCCTATCTGTTCAAACATTGTGACCGAACTGGTCTAGGTTATCCTATCTGTTCAAACACTGTGACCGAACTGGTCTAGGTTATCCTATCTGTTCAAACACTGTGACCGAACTGGTCCAGGTTATCCTATCTGTTCAAACACTGTGACCGAACTGGTCTAGGTTATCCTATCTGTTCAAACACTGTGACCGAACTGGTCTAGGTTATCCTATCTGTTCAAACATTGTGACCTGAACTGGTCTAGGTTATCCTATCTGTTCAAACTTTGTGACCTGAACTGGTCTAGGTTATCCTATCTGTTCAAACACTGTGACCGAACTGGTCCAGGTTATCCTATCTGTTCAAACACTGTGACCGAACTGGTCCAGGTTATCCTATCTGTTCAAGCACTGTGACCGAACTGGTCCAGGTTATCCTATCTGTTCAAGCACTGTGACCGAACTGGTCCAGGTTATCCTATCTGTTCAAACATTGTGACCGATCTGGTCCAAGTTACTCTATCTGTTCAAACACTGTGACCAAAGCAGTTCCACGTTACACTAAATGATAAAATCGACTCCAAGCTATACTAATAGCGACTAAAAACCTGCAACTCTATCATCCTTTGTTTAGAAACATACGAAGTTTGATTGTCAAATCTATGTACTAGATATCTGCATAAAAAGGAATAGACGCAGCTGCTCTCTGACATCCACCGTTGCAGGTCTCTTTGGTTGGCTTGTTGACTGAAGAAGCCAAATTAAGATGTATTAGTCAGTAACTTGTCCTAACAAATATGCATTCTCGGGCGTTTTTAATTCTATTTTTAAAGTAAATTTGATTGCTAAGATCTGTTTCCGCTTGCCCCTGGTGGAGTGGGCATCCCTCAGTCAGTCCAGCTACACGGTGTGGTGACGCAAGCTCACATCACCGTAAACTTCAGGTGATGGTGGCAGCGCCCGAGAATGGAATCCTGCACTAGCTTACCTGGCCTGGGTATGTTCTGTACGCCTGACCACTCTGGAGTCAGATTCCTAACACATTCTGGATATCAACTCGGGCATTTATCGCCGTTCGTCTAAAAGGAAGAACTCGCTCTCGGTCTTTGCAGCAGAACGTGGAGAACGATAGAAGCTGCAGACCAAAACAGCAGTAAGACGGGGGGATATCAGAATATAAAGGATACTTCTCCTTTCTATTTTTCTCCGTGTTGGCATTTTCAGTGGTTTAAGGGCGATTCATTACATCGACGGCAAATACTTCCCTGGCAGCAGCAGGCTGGTTCCGGATGAAGAGGGGGGGCGCACCGTCGTTCATTGTTCTGCTTAATGACCCGTGGCTTCGTATGCTCACCTGGCCCCTGTTCAGTCGCTCGCGGCGCCGTTCCTGCCACCGTCGTCATCTAGTGGAACAAGACCTGTCAGTCGGCCGTCTGCAGATCTGCTGCCCCCTCCCCCCCCGAACAGCTGTCAGCCGATGGAGAAGAGTCAGGCTCTTTTCTCTAAAATCAATTGTTGGTCGTTCGCTCTGTGCCATAGGAAGTTAGCGGCAAACGGGATATGAAAAGGAGTTCTTACCAATAGCGCAGTTAGCAGACATTGAGCGTCAGATGATTGGGTTTAGAAACTTCACAGGGGGCACAGCCTTTGTTTCACCGGCAGGTAAAACAATAGAAAGTGAAACTGTACATAATTCAAGTGTTTAGAGTTACAGATATAACAGATGACTACGAGATGGTTTCTTTGGCTGCGTTATGCCAGATGTGTCCATTTAGTGGCTGGCTACAGAGCTTAAACCCAACTCTTCTTCTTCAAATATGATCATATCTATAATTATCTCTCTATATATATATACTGACTTCATCTCTCTCTCTGTACTGACGTCATCTCTCTCTCTGTGTACTGACTTCATCTCTCTCTCTGTGTACTGACTTCATCTCTGTCTCTGTCCTGACGTCATCTCTCTCTGTACTGACTTCATCTCTCTCTCTGTACTGACGTCATCTCTCTCTGTACTGACGTCATCTCTCTCTCTGTACTGACTTCATCTCTCTCTCTCTCTCTCTCTCTCTCTCTCTCTCTCTCTCTCCATCTCGCCATCTCCATCTCTCTCTCTCTCTCTTTTTCTGAACCCAGTTTCAAAAATTCTCGTCAAAACATCGCTAAATGAATAACGGGATAGAAAAAAATGTGACAGTTAACTTAAAAGTAACCAACTAAAGACAGATCAAACAAACAGCAGCATATCGATTCTATTTGAAAATTCTATGTTTTACACAAGCATAAAATAATTAAAATTTTTAATTAAAAATAATTAGAATATGCAAATCAAGTTATAACCTCTGCTCAGCTAAATGGCTCGGGGAGTCTCTCGCGTGTTTAGTATAATGTAATTTGCTTGTTTTTCTAATTGTGGGTAAACTCACCTAAATTTTGTTAATTTATTTAAAGTGAAATCGAACAAATTTAAAGATTAAAATTCTAAAAGATCGATTTTTCGGACACATTTGTCATGAGAGGAGAAAGCAGTCCGATCTGGAGATAAGGAGCCGGTGAACAGGTAGTTAACAGGTGGGCATGAAGATGCAATTTATTCTTTGTTGTTGGGAAGAAATAACGAGAGCCCCTATTAGCTATGACCGTGACATTAGGGCTTTCAGATCGGATCCCTGAAGCTCCTCCATCCTCGCTCTTCCGGCCAGAAGGAATTCGGGTTATTCTGCTAGTGAGGGAACCGAGATCGCCGAGGGAGTCGGGGTCATCAGAACCGGCGGAAATAAGCGGCCCCTTGAGGGACTAAAACTGGCCCCTCCCGCCTTCTCTCCCGTAAAAGGTGGTGAACAGCGTCTTCTTCTATTCTGTCGCCCGTTAAAGAGCGAAGATGGTGCTGAAAAGGATCCAGCCGGGCTCCGATCTATTATCCGCTTTCTCACAGCTTTTATTGGGGTTTGCACGATCGCCCTCTTAAACCCCTAACCCCACCCAACTATTGGTTCTATGGGTGACTAACGTCAGCTGGTCTGTCTCGCCCCTGCGGCTTGTTTATCGATCAGCAGGTTATAGGGAGCGAGCCTCTGCCTGACTGCGGCGGTGTTAATTAATTACCCGTCCCTTTCTATGCAGGAAAAAAACACCAGGGATTTTTTAAAGGGTGACCTAAAAACTCGGGATTTGTACGGCCAGAAACCTAACAAACGACCCACCTCGAAGCAACCTCCTCAATTAAATAATAACTGTCAGCAAGACGCTCTGCACCGTGTTGGCATAAACAGGTGCGAGTGGATCTTTATATCTTAAACTTTTATTTGTTTATTTATTTACATCTTTTTATTCTGAAATGTTGGGTAGGGGGCGAGGGGAGTCAGCCGGTCAACGCCTGGCACAGGACCGCAAGCGAGATCATCCACAAAAGTTGCCAACCATCGGTAGTCGAGGACAACAGCAGCAAGCCAGACGTTGACATGGCTGTAAATCAATACAATCGATCTGTTCTCATCGGTTTGCTTATTTTCCGAACACACCTGGTGCGAATACAGACTGTGCGCACTTTCCTCCCAGAAGTCGATTCACTTCCGCTAAGCGAATGGCCGACCTCTCTCTCTCTCTCTCTCTCTCTCTCTCTTCTCTCTCTCTCTCTCTCTCTCTCACCATCTCTCTGTACTGACGTCATATCTCTACTGACGTCATCTCACTCTGTGTGTAATGATGTCATCTCACTACTGACGTCATATCTCTGTGTAATGACGTAATCTCTCCCTACTGACGTCATATCTCTACTGACGTCATCTCACTCTGTGTAATGACGTAATCTCTCCCTACTGACGTCATATCTCTCTGTGTAATGACGTAATCTCTCCCTACTGACGTCATCACTCTGTGTAATGATGGCATTTCTCTCTCTCTCTCTCTCTCTCCTCTCTCTCTCTCTCTTCTCTCTCTCTCCTCTCTCTCCTCTCTCTCTCCCCATCTCTCTCTCTCACATTCTCTCTCTCTCTTCTCTCTCTCTTCTCTCTCTCTCTCTCTCTCTCTCTCTCTACATTTTTTTTTAAAAAAAATAGTTTCTCTTAGAAAAAGAATGAGAAACAACCATAAAAATGTCTTCTTTTTTAAGTTCGGAGAAACTTAATTTATGGAACCAAAGTCTTTTTCGGTTTCGTTTTTTTAAAAAAACTGTTTCGAATGTCGACTAAGCACCGCCAGGGAGCTGTAAAAGGCGGGTCCAGGAGGCTCGGTCGGGTGGGTGGAGGACGGTAATGGCAGCTCTCCGAACCATTTGTCGCCGGGGGAAAAATGGCTGCCAGGAACCTTCAGGTTTTCATTCTCGTAAAGAACGATAACTCTGCTCCTATCTTACTCTCAGTTCGGAAACTGAGACTGGAGCAGATGTTGGGCCGGGATGTCGTGGCACCGACAGTTCGTTTCGTCGACCGTTATAAGTTGACTGGTTAATCATAAGAAGGTAACATCAGCCTGTTTCCAGGTGTTACTGAAACCCTGCCCCCCTCCCTCCTCAGATTTGTTTGCTGTGTCGGTACAATGAAGACCAACAGATATGGACTCGGACTTCCCTGTAATCTTTAAATATCTATGATCATTTCATTTTATTACCGTCACAATATTAACTCCACGTTCCTATCAGACCTTCGGGTTATTACAGCCAGAAAATGTGCGCGACGGTATACGTCAGGCTACCTGTAGATTTGATGAAGATCCCTTTAAGGAAGTCAGATAATCAAAGGATGCGAAGAAAGCCAGAGCTCAGCTAAGACTTCCGGTACCCTGCATTGTTGATCATAACCGAATTAGAAAGTTTTCTTTAGGCTACAGAAGCGAAATCAATTCGGGGAAATGTAACTTTAAATTTAAAAAGGGCATTTATTATTATTATTATTATTATTATTATTATTATTATTATTATTATTATTATTATTATTATTATTATTGGTTATTGATTTGCTCGTCCTCACAAAAACAAGAGAGAGAGAGAGAACCGGCTCCGTTTCACGTCTCTTGAGAAGCGCAGGAAATTACTGGCCATCCGGATAGAGGGCCGCTCACCAGACTAAGAGATAACTAACTAATTCTCGGACGATCAGCCGAAGTCCTCCATCAAGCTGGCCCTGTAGCCCAGCTCAGGAGACTGAGAGTAACCTTGTACAAGTCGGTCGGCGCCATTTACCAGACTGAACGCGTGGATCGCTTTGACCGATCCAGCCCGTGTACACATTAAACACGAGGCGGCGGGTCAAGGGTCAGCGCCCCACCCGGCCGCAGAATGAGGCGGTTCCTTCAAATAGGCAAAACTGTGGGGTCTCGAAGAGGGCGGGGGAGGGGGTGGTGGGTCGGAGGCCGCCTCGGTGATCAGATGTTCGCAGACAGGTGGACGATCGTTTGCAGTCTGCGTTGAGGATGGAGCAGCGAGAATTTTGTCGAAACGTCGGCGGAGGTTAGGGTCCACAGCCGAATTATCGGAGGGGTTTCCTTAGCCGGAGATTTAAAAAAAAAACACAACTGAGAAAAGGGGGGAGGCAAAGGTTAGGGGCGGGAGAGGCAATCATTTGTTGGTGATTTTGAACCAGTCAGTAGTTCACTCACTGACTGTTTTTAAATAAGGATGGGGATCCGCTGCAGCCCCCAGCCCCTCGGGAACCCAACGGCAGCGGTCCACCTTTTTTTGTTTTTATCTTTATTGCAAAAATTAAACGGGATGTGGGACTCTCAGCTTTTCTCTCGGGTCCAAGCCCTACTCTCAGGTGATCGGACCATCCCCAGTCCACCTGCCCTACTCTCTGGTGATCGGACCATCCCCAGTCCACCTGCCCTATTCTCTGGTGATCGGACCATCCCCAGTCCACCTGCCCTACTCTCTGGTGATCGGACCATCCCCAGTCCACCTGCCCTACTCTCTGGTGATCGGACCATCTCCAGTCCACCTGCCCTACTCTCTGGTGATCGGACCATCCCCAGTCCACCTGCCCTACTCTCAGGTGATCGGACCATCTCCAGTCCACCTGCCCTACTCTCTGGTGATCGGACCATCCCCAGTCCACCTGCCCTACTCTCTGGTGATCGGACCATCCCCAGTCCACCTGCCCTACTCTCAGGTGATCGGACCATCCCCAGTCCACCTGCCCTACTCTCTGGTGATCGACCATCCCCAGTCCACCTGCCCTATTCTCTGGTGATCGGACCATCCCCAGTCCACCTGCCCTACTCTCTGGTGATCGGACCATCCCCAGTCCACCTGCCCTACTCTCTGGTGATCGGACCATCCCCAGTCCACCTGCCCTACTCTCTAGTGATCGGACCATCCCCAGTCCACCTGCCCTACTCTCAGGTGATCGGACCATCTCCAGTCCACCTGCCCTACTCTCTGGTGATCGGACCATCCCCAGTCCACCTGCCCTACTCTCAGGTGATCGGACCATCCCCAGTCCACCTGCCCTACTCTCTGGTGATCGGACCATCCCCAGTCCACCTGCCCTACTCTCAGGTGATCGGACCATCCCCAGTCCACCTGCCCTACTCTCTGGTGATCGGACCATCCCCAGTCCACCTGCCCTACTCTCTGGTGATCGGACCATCCCCAGTCCACCTGCCCTACTCTCTGGTGATCGGACCATCCCCAGTCCACCTGCCTACTCTCTGGTGATCGGACCATCTCCAGTCCACCTGCCCTACTCTCTGGTGATCGGACCATCCCCAGTCCACCTGCCCTTTTCTCTCATGGTAGGGTTTATTTGATAACGAATAGAAATATGTCAAACACTTTGTACTGTTGAATGGATTTTCCTCCCATTTTGTTACTTTCCAACGTCAAGATCTTTAATAAGAAACCTAAATATTCACTCACTTTTGGAGACGAGCAGATGTTCCGTCTGAACGATTCCCTAAATTCCTGATAAAATGTACGGTGAAACATCCTACAGGACTTCTTAAAACTAAAAAAAGGATGGCTTCTTCGTAAAATACTGAGAAACAGACATTATGCAATTGCTTAAATTATTATTATTATTATTATTATTATTATTATTATTATTATTATTATTATTATTATTATTATTAAGGTCTGATCATGCCCGTTAGACATTCGGTGAATGCGACTACCATTTGTTCCAGTGCATGAAGAGGCGACGTTGCTTCTGGATGACGTAATTCTTTTGACCTTGTTGACCTCAAGCTGGTATCCAGGGAATCTCCATCCAATCGAACAGAAATCTTGTGTGTTGTGTGTTATTTTGCTTTAACTTTCCGTTGTTTCTCCATTCGCAACAACCTTTCGGGTTCCGACAGAAGCCGCAGTTTGGGACTTCGCATCCTTTAGCTGCAGCAGCTGTCCGTTGATGATGAAGTCGGATCAGTGTGTCCCCGGCTGCTGTTGTTAGGCTGGGCTGTGAAGGAGGCCGCGTTCAGCCCCGAGCGGCCCCCAGTTCCGACTCCTCGGATCAGGTCCCTGATAGCTGTTCGCGCACCGATACCGAGGAATTTGCATCAGTGAAGTCATAAACTCGACAGAACTACCACCGACTCCGACATTCGTTGGTGTTCAGGCGGCCCGACGTAGATGTCTTTATTTTACCATTCCATTCAGACGATAAAACTTTGTTTTGATAACGAGGTGACACTCGCGGAACCGGTCATCCGTCGGCGTCGCTGAGTAAATCTGGCGGGGTTAGGGTTAACGGTGGAGTTTTCTTACAAGTTTTTCTCTCAGTTTTCATATTTGAAATCCACTTCTGGCTATGATCCAAACATTGGTCGCTATTTATGTGTTTGTATATTTAATTGGGCATATGTGGGTGTTTGTATATTTAATTGTGTGTGTGGGTGTTTGTATATTTAAGTGTGTGTGGGCGTTTGTATACTTAAGTATGTCTGTCTGTGGGTGTTTGTATATTTAATTGGGCATGTGTGGGTGTTTGTATATTTAAGAGAGAGAGTGTGTGGGTGTTTGTATATTTAAGTGTGTGTGGATGTTTGTATACGTAAGTGTGTAGTTGGGCGTTTGTATATTTAAGTGTGTGTGTGTGTTTGTATACTTAAGTGTGCCTGTCTGTGGGTGTTTGTATATTTAAGTGTGTGTGTGTGTTTGTATACTTAAGTATGTCTGTCTGTGGGTGTTTGTATATTTAAGTGTGTGTGTGGGCGTTTGTATACGTAAGTGTGTATTTGGGTGTTTGTATATTTAAGTGTGTGTGTGTGTTTGTATACTTAAGTGTGTCTGTCTGTGGGTGTTTGTATATTTAAGTGTGTGTGTGTGTTTGTATACTTAAGTGTGTCTGTCTGTGGGTGTTTGTATATTTAAGTGTGTGTGTGTTTGTATACTTAAGTGTGTCTGTCTGTGGGTGTTTGTATATTTAAGTGTGTGTGCATACTTAAGTGTGTGTGTCTCTGGGTGTTTGTATATTTAAGTGTGTGTGTATACTTAAGTGTGTCTGTCTGTGGGTGTTTGCATGCAGAATCTCCGTACTAAAATAGAATCGTTTAAAAATATTAGTTTCCACAGAAGCCCCTGTACCCTTTCCCACCTTTCTTGACTCTACATTTTATTCTGAAGATACTTTAGTTACTTATAACTACTGTTTGCTGTTTCTTGATGAAATCTGGGAAAACAAACATCTAAAATATTTACAAAGTCTCTGTGTCAAAATCAAGGAAAAAATACATTGATGATATCTGTAACATTAATATTAATGGGTCGTTAGGTGAACAGACGAAGTAAGAAAATACGCGGGGTCTGTCTGATCCCTCCTGGCCTCATCACTACAGATGAGAATGCTTCCACCTCTGACCGACATGACGCCATTTTCTAACTTTCTGATAGACAGATGACTGACTGTTCAAACCTCTCTGTTCTGAGAGTGGACGGCGCTACATAACGATGTAGGTAGGAGATCTACCAGGAGAACACGGACGGATGGCCCGTGTACACTCCGGTGAAGAAGGTTACCACTGTTCAGGAACGATCCAACCGTTCTACTATGACTTTAGCAGCCACACTAACTGTAGGAATGCAGGGTGTTTGGTCTGACAACCACTCTGTTGCTCTGCAGAAGGTCTGTACCGTCTCGGAGCCAGCCAGCTGACTGCGAGAAGTGAATGAATAGCACCCGCAGAAACTTTACAGTAAAAGACGGCAGGAATCTCCCAGTTTCTCCGTCTGCCTTAGGCAGAGGGAGAGGTTCTTGGCGAAGTCGTTTAAAGGGCCCGTCAAATATCCAGACTTTCTCGGTCCCTCGTGAGTCGGGGCCAGGTCAAAGAACCCTAAAACAGCAGCAGCAACAACAAGCCTCTAGAATAGTGGCGACGGGGGCCGAGAAGGAAACGTGCAACCTTATTACCTTTTTTGCTCAATAAAACCCTTTCATCAACGACATCCTGGTAAATTCGCTTCGTCCCTTCTGCTGACTTTTTCCTTTACTTTGGTGGGAGAAGCAAAATGCGAGGCGGGTTTTATAAAGATGTACATCGTCGTTGTTGTTGTTTTTATTCGACCGAGGATGGACAGACAGCGAGGAGTCTAGCTCTTTGATTTAGTAGCAGGACTTAGTACAAAAAGCTCCCGACAGGGGGAGGGGCGGAGAAAAAGAAAACGAACGACAAAGCGAAATATAAAGAAAAAGAAGAACAAAGGAATTATTTTCAGATCTTTATTATCAGAGGAATAAATATAAAACTGAAAACAAGCAGGAGGTTACGCCGATTTAATCTTCACTCATGGTCTAATATCTTTTCTCTCCTCTATTTGATTGTTTGTACTTAATTTACTTTTTTATCTTTACTTTCTCAATTATATTGCAAAACGAAGACAATAGAAACCAATTCTTAGATCCACATCTCCGAATGTTCACTTGATGCAGAGGAATAAAGACATATAGATGGGGAAAGTATGGATTCTGTTTTATCAAATCGGTCTGCATTTTATACTGTATTTTTCTAAATATGATATTTTAAAATAATTATTATTTCTGGCTCCAGAATCCTTCTTGTTTCTTGTCTAAATGTCTTTAAATATGGAATGCAGCGCGTCAGAAGTGCGGATCAGTTTGGGAATTAATTGGGGGCTTTGTAAAGACGCGAATTTCCAAGGAAAATGAGATGTTTCGAGAAATAGGAATAAAATACAAAGTTTGATGCTCCCGAGACCTCCATCGTGTACAGGTGAAGAAAGACGATTACAGAGAACAAATTGGCAGCCAAACGGATTTCATGTGATGCTGATAATTAAACACCTTTTCCCGGAACAGTCGATCCCCTATCGGACACGTGATGAGTCCGTGCGCTAACAAGCGACTGCCATTACTGCGGTTCGTCGGGATCTGGCACTTCCGTCTTCAGCAGGAAATGGATAGTTCTTAGCGGAATTCCTCCGCTTAACCGTGAGAGGGCGCTCGCTAATGACGCCCTGGCTTCCAAACCTCTAATTCTGGGTTCCCCCTGGTTACAAATGTACTTATTTTTCAAAAATAAAATCGTATATTAAATGGCGCAGATGTGATGAGTCAGGACAGACCCTTTTTTACTTGAATCCCTCGCATTTCTAATCTGAACTCTTTCTTCTCCTCCTTGCCCCTTCTCGTGCACCGACCCCTGGGGGGGGGTCTGGTCTGTCTCCCGGTCTCCCACCAGATCGCTCGCCGTGGACTGCGAACCGAGACGTACGCGGACGGAATTACCGCGAATTAGCAGCGAGAAACAGGCGATCGTGTACCGGGAATAGCTGGAGTGATGGAGGAGAAAGCGATTTCTATGTAATAAAGCTTATTAAAGATTTGTCAGGCTGTCGGGAAATGTCAGATTTTCTCCAGCGCACGTACGGACAGAATATTAATTAACATATTCATATCCCTGGGACCTCTGCATCAATGATGCTCTGTTTGCTTCCCGAGGAAGCCTTGCACGAGCCGGGATGCTTTCCTGCCGCCTTATATAAATCAAGTAACGCTACATTTTATAGCATCTTCCCGCTGTTCCCTGTTCAGGCTTTCTACCAGCAATCAGTCATGTTTAATTATTTACGTTAATGATCCTCCATGCGCCCAGCGGTGGCGGAAGTTCATTAATAATGCGAATGTCCCCCAACCACTACCACACCCCCCTCCGTCTTATTATCGATCTGCCCTATCATTACCACGAGGAGAGCCTCGTTCGGGAGTCCAACTCGCTCAACAACAACACCCCCCCCGGAAGTCGAGTCTCGTTCGCGGGACAGAACGTCCTACACGGGGCGGTCAGAAGTCAGCGTCGCCGCCCGGCTAACTCCTCGCCCTGACAGCCGACAAAAATCCACACCTGTCAGTAAACATCATGCAAACTTTATTATTAAATGCCGTGTGGACTTCATCGTTTTTTCAGTAGTACATCGGCGAAGGTCAATCTTCATCGGCAGATACCGCGCAGAGTTGATGAGGAGACACCGCGCGGACTCTGTCTGCATCAGTAAATACAAATTAGTAATACATCAGGTAAGATCATCAAAAGTAGCTGCAACCAGTGAACACCTGAGATCACTTTTACCTCGCTGAAACCAAGATCTTTTCAACTGAAACATAAATAAACTGCTTTGTGAACATTCTATTTTAGAAATCGCCAGTGCCACCTCCAAAGGTTAATATTTACCGATTTCCAAAGCCATGCTGACTGGAAGTGCAAATCATTTACTGTTAGCAGTGTAGCAAACAATGTCAGCACTGAAAATATTTCAGAGGGTGAAATGTTCTCCTGTTAGGCAGACGAGAAGTCAGGGGTTAGGGTTTTCTGGAAGAGGGGAATTAATGTGGATTTCAGGTTAGTTTCGCGCAGTCATATTATTAACAGTTGTAAAATCACTCAGTAGAGACGGCTGGGGGTAATTGTCAACCTGTAAAATGGGAATTAACAGAATAGGGGTAATTGTCAACCTGTAAAATTGGAATTAACAGAATAGGGGGTAATTGTCAACCTGTAAAATGGGAATTAACGGAATATGGGTAATTGTCAACCTGTAAAATGGGAATAGGGGTAATTGTCAACCTGTAAAATGGGAATTAACGGAATAGGGGTAATTGTCAACCTGTAAAATGGGAATTAACGGAATAGGGGTAATTGTCAACCTGTAAAATTGGAATTAACAGAATAGGGGGTAATTGTCAACCTGTAAAATGGGAATTAACGGAATAGGGGTAATTGTCAACCTGTAAAATGGGTTTAACAGAATAGCGGTAATTGTCAACCTGTAAAATGGGAATAGGGGTAATTGTCAACCTGTAAAATGGGAATTAACAGAATAGGGGTAATTGTCAACCTGTAAAATGGGAATTAACGGAATAGGGGTAATTGTCTACCTGTAAAATGGGAATTAACGGAATAGGGGTAATTGTCAACCTCTAAAATGGGAATTAACAGAATAGGGGTAATTGTCAACCTGTAAAATGGGAATAGGGGTAATTGTCAACCTGTAAAATGGGAATTAACGGAATAGGGGTAATTGTCTACCTGTAAAATGGGAATTAACGGAATAGGGGTAATTGTCAACCTGTAAAATGGGAATTAACAGAATAGGGGTAATTGTCAACCTGTAAAATGGGAATTAACGGAATAGGGGTAATTGTCAACCTCTAAAATGGGAATTAACAGAATAGGGGTAATTGTCAACCTGTAAAATGGGAATTAACAGAACACTGTCAGGGTTGTCAAACCTACAACTTTTTCTAGTTCTGTTGTATAAATTCACGCCTCGTTCTACTCTTGATTACGGGCAGACGTGAGGCCCTAATAAGCTATTATTAAGGGATTAGTCACCAGGATGTCCCACCTGTTGAGCACGGGCGTTACTACTTTCGGAACCTTTATTATTATTATTATTATTTTTTTTTTTTTTTAAAAAAAAAAAAAAGAAAAAGGGTAATAAAAGATTTTCCGGAAGTCTAAGATCAGAGAATTTTATTGACTCTGATTGTCATAAACTCTCAGATGGAGAGGAAAACGAGATAATCGCAGAAAGTCAGAGCTGGACATTCTTTGAAAAGAGAGAAGTTAAATGTTTATCTGTGGTACCAACCTTTTATTTCCTGGGCGGCATTAATGGAAGGGTAAAAGGCTTTTTTCCCTACTAAGGTTTCCTGGGTGAGATGAGATCTTCCCGGGTCCTTTCACTGGTTTGGAACTCTGTAGCCAAGTCTGCTCTTCATGTCTTTGGACTTTCGCTGGTAACCATAGCCACATTGTTTTCCGGACGATCATTGACGAGCAACAGCCTCACTGGACGTAGAGTGGGCCTTACCCTACCTTCAAGGGCCGGACTGTCACACGACATTTAGTATGTGTCACCTTTAATGTGGCGTAAACATCACCAGGTGAAGTAAAGGCTCACAACTTCCCGGGGGGGGGGGTTCTAACTGGATGATCTTTTCACACGAAAACAATTCGCTGAAGGAAATCTCGCGTCTACTGAGGAAAGTAAAGGTAAATAAAGTCCGTCTCCACGTGACGTTTACTGATGAAGGCGACAGACCTGTCAGGGTTTCCTCCTGACGTGTGAGAGGCGGGGGCCGCCTTCCCGTCTTCGCTGTCCAGTAGAGACGAACCGGATACCGATTCTAGGTGGCGCTCACTGGCGGAAGGCGACGTCGGCGAGGTACCCACCTACTAAGGCATCAGAAACGCGCCTGGTTGCTGCTCCCTCTCGGCTGGAGCGAGAAACCATTTACCTGCGGCGCTGAAGGAGAAAAGGGGCAGAGATGGTAACAGAAAAGCGGATGAGTAACTGGTTAAACGGTCCTCTGGTCAATGTAACCGTGATTGGTTTCTCATCATCGGCTGAACGGCCTCAACTCCTCCTCTTCCTCATCCGAAATGTTGTCCATCCCTGGCAACTGCTTTGGGAAACCATATCCTCAAGAGAAAAGCAAAAAATCGTTCTTGTAGCCCCTCACCGCCCACCCCACCCCGCCCCCTGGAGATGTTTCCGGAAGAGAAGACACCGGGAAGCGTAGTCACGCACAGGTGCCCTCCACCTGTTTCGGTTCAGCTGAGTTAGGGATCTCAGCACGAGCCACAGATTTACCCTGCAGCACCAAATCCGACCCCACTTTCTCGCTTCTTGGAACCTATTTGATGGCCAGCGGGGTAGGAACCTGATACCGCCCCCTCCTCTCTCTCTCTCTCTCTGGCTAACGAGACCTTCCACAAGCTCAGACACTCATCTGAGAATCAGCTGAGCTGGATAATTTATCCCTGAGAAACCGGAAGATGCTAAAGTGTTTTAGGTTACTAATAGGAAATATTCCCCGAAATCTTCTAATTTATATATTTTCTTTTATTCTCTGGAATTCCACTAATAGTCCAAAAATTGGCTGCTTTCCGAAACACAGAACCACAAGGAAAAACAGAACGTGGACAGAAAACCATAGGTTTGTCTGTTTCTGTCTGGGAACAAATTCAGGTTTATCATTCAAAGGCGTCTACTGAATCAGTCTGGCTGTTCCCCTCTCCAACCACTCAGCAGAACTGGGAGTAAGTAGTCTTCTCCTCCAGTGTTCCGCTCCTAACCAGGTGTTGGAGAAGCAAATTTACTTAGCGTCATTTAAAAGTGATTGACAGTTGTGTTTTAGAAGCAGCATCAAGAACTCCTCCCCCTGATGAATATTTAATTTTCAAGACTCGTCCCTACTCCAGCTATCTCTTTGTCTGTACACTATAGATCTAATAAACAAAATCCAACTGATACAGAATCGTCATAACCATACTCAGCTGAGTTTACAGTCACCCTCCCCCCACCCATAATACACACACAACCCAACCACATCTAGTCTACAGACAAACACCAAGCCCCAACCTCTTGTGTAGAAAGGGCGGAAGAAAAGAGAGCGCTTCTGATGTTCTTGGAGCTTCTTTGACTGAATGAATGACGTACATAGGTTTATCAACTCGAGCAGACACCAGTGGATACATCAAACGGAGCCGGCTTGTTCAAGTCTGCGTCTTTAATCTTTCTACAACAACATCTGGCAGATTTCGGAATGCCAATTGGTTCAGCTGCACTGGCTGGACCAAGCAGCTACACATTAAAGAAACCATCCAGGCAGGATACACGATCAATCGATCAGCAGGATGTACTGAAACAGATCGTCCACGCACCTGTCCGGAGGCCCGTCGGGGCGAAGTTTCTAGAAAACTTTCTTCCATTCCACCCGTCCGCCTCTCACTTCAGACAGAAACTCGCCCTGCGCCCGTGAGATAAAGTGGACGTTAATAAGGAAGATATTATTCACGGGGAACCGTGATGCAGTCAGCTGCAGCGCTGGCTAATGGCCAGCCTCGTCACGGATGCCTGGACGGGGATCACCTCCCGTTAACGCAGACAGTAGAAAAACATCTTCTTTACGCCACGCTTACCGTCTTCCATCCTATTTGGCAAATGGCAGACGCAGTTGGTCGGCAGGAACCGAGACATCCTGTTAATACCATAATCTCTCTCCCCACCATAGCCCCAAACAAGCCGTTCACCTGTGAGGTGTATTCCAGCGGAGAACATTATATCGGACTATGACTTGTCACTTAAATATATATATATATTTGTAATTAATCATTAATTGGCACCAGAACTTTAAGAAAAATAGAACCACTGGGGGGGGGGGTTATGAGAAAGGGACACACAGAATTTAGGGAGAGGAGAGGGAGGTAGAAACTTAAACTATGATGAGTCGATCTTTGTTACTCGGATGAATGTCGTAAACACTAGAGAGCAGTCAGTAGGGGCCTGAGCGCTGGCTGATTACCGGATCGAATACCAGTCTTCAGTCAGACATTTGAGATATCCAGACTGTCTTGCGGTTATTTACGGTTGGTCACCGCTACAGGGGGAGCCACCGGTTACATTTCTTTTCTATTATCCTATCAAGAAGGGCAGGCGACCCCGGCCGGAAATCAAAGACGATTCTCGAACTTTATACATCCATACTGCGCACAGAAAATTATGGATCAAGAAGAATGGCAGTCATGCCAACGTCCCGTCGTGCGGATATCCGTATCACGTGGTGGGCGAGGGGTGACGGGAAAGGCCGCAGAGGCGCGAACTGCTGCCATGGGTGCGGGGTCGGGGTTTTTTCGCCATTTTTCCCGCGGGTGATAACCAGAAAACTGGTGTCGGCCACTGACGGCTGAGGGACACGAAGCGAAGCAGCCAGTTTGTGATGGCCGCAGTTCCACGTCAGCAGCGCAGAGGAACCACCTGACCTCCACGTGTCGGGCAGTCACGTGGCGCTTTGCCCGGGCCTGCCACTGATGGAATGCCGGCCCCTTAAACTTCGGCGGCCGAAACGTCACAGGAAAAGGAAAAAAAAACGGGACAAAGTAGGGGTCAGGAAAAACACGGCGACATTTGATGAAAACACTTAATTGTGATGGATGTGTACTTGGTCCGGATAATCCACCCACCTCGGGGGGGGGGACAATAGGGAGCAGGGCCGGGAAAACAACAACAACAGCGAACATTTGGTGAAGGTTCAGGGAGGATCGCGAACGAACTGAAGGGACCGACCCTGTAAACATACAATTCAGACCAGTCGGTAACCCCATCTGGGGCCCTGGAGTCAGGTTGCCTAAGATTCGGACATTTCCGTTGCGTTTGGAGTTTTCCAGGTGGCCCTGGGAAACAGCTCGCAGCCACGTTCTTCGGGGCTGGTTATAGGTGACTGACAGCAAGGGCCCTCGTCTTTGATCGCAGAGACCGCATCAATCCACGGACGAACCAGAGCCACAAACGGGAGGTGAGGGCTCCAATGAAAGAACAGGTAAAAAAAGTGGGGGGGGGGGACGTGGAGAAATCGAGTTGGAACTTACGTGAACTCGATGCACGAAGCGACTGCGCTTCTCAGTTCCAACCCCGACGTGGAGCGAGGTACTAGGATTGAGAAATCACCGTCTCCGTACCGAGAAGTATTTAAGGATCTTCGGAGAAAGAGGAAAACGGCTGCCTATCACCATCTCGGGAGTCACCTCCAGGGTTGATCCAGATGATCTTGAGCAGCACTAACCCCTTTATGCATCGCTGTGCAGTATATCGTCGTTATCCTCATTATTGTAAATTAAGGTAAGTTCATCAACAGTGGTTACATTATGATAATATCTTTATACTAACGTAATAATTTTATTTACATATTCAATATACTGTAACATATAAGGTTGTTTGCATACATACTGCACTTATTTAGATTCGTGCCCCCTTTTCGGAACGTATCCGCTGTGAATGTTAAGTGTCCTTAACAAAGTTGCGAATTACTGATAACCCGACTGACACCTTACTTCACAATAAGCCAGTTTCTGCTTTCTCCATGTTACTTGAAATAATAGCGCATAATACCAGAAAATAAAGATGTCATCATTCACTCTTCTATTATCCAATTAGATAACTTTTAGTCAGAAATGTGATCATACAGTTCTTCTGTAGACATTTTTTAAATGGAAAATCCACTGCCATTTAACTTATTTCATATGTCAAAGCTTATATATGCATATACATACCATGGTTTTCGGTGTATAAGTCGATCTGACCATCGACTTATACATGGATGAACTCATGATACCAGGAAGATGAGACCTAAGTACCATGGGGAACTCTGTGCGCCTGCTGACTCAGATTCGGTTATCTCCCTTTTATTAGTGCTCAGGGGAGCTTCAATTCGCCAAAGTTGAAGAAAAGGGAAGCGTATACTGCAGCTTCTAAACTGGAAGTGGTGAATTTTGCTGAAAACAATGGTGGAAATATGGCAGCAGAATGGCAATATGGTGTTGTTAGTAAGAAATGTATTTTCGATTGGTGAAAGATTCATTACGACGGACTGGAAAAAGCCAAAAAGCAAACTGTGGATGCAAAGTGAGATGGATCAATGTTGAAGATCAGCTTGAAGACTTTGTTTTAACACAATGTGCTGCGTGCTGTGGACTAAATACAATGCAATTACAAATGAAAGCCCAACAAATCGCCGAAGAACTTTGAATACCAAATTTTAGAGGGGATCCATCATGGTGTTTTTGTTTTATGAAAAGGAAAGGACTTAGCATTCAACGACGCACAACCATAGCACAAAAACTACCAGCAGATTCTGAGGAAAAGCTTGAACTTTTTCGTATGTTAAGATTGAAGAAAGTGCCATTAACGTAATCAATAAACATACACCGCTGATTTGTAACCCTGACAGAAATTTCATACCGTTATTAGTGTCCAACTTCTACCCCACATTGACTTACAACCAGAAAAATAGTAATACATGACTGCTCATAGGTAAATAGACTAAATCTGGTCATTATTCAGACTTTAATATATTTACATAATGCATTTCTTTAGAAAATTCAAAAGGCATTTAAACTTAGCTGAGAATCAGATCTTCTATAAAAAAGTAAAATGAAACAAACTTGAAAAACAATAGAAACAGTTCTTTACAGTGTTTATTCAGTTTTTCTTGAACATGTCTGTAATTGCTAGAATCATCCAGGCATACATTTCATTTTGTTCTGAGAATTCAAGTTAACAAATCTAGAACATATAACACCTGCTATGTATTATCCAAATCATTTCTAAAACCTCTTTATTTCAATGGTACATTGTCTATGTCAATCAACTGACCAATTAATCACCTGCCTGTCCCTTGTTAACAAGCATGCAATTGATTTAGTGCTATACATAACACAAGGTCAAATATTGCACTTGAAACTGCATTTAAATTTAACAAATGAAATTTGGCTTTGATAAAATGTACAACCTGAACAGTTTCAGAGGCAACAAATTTTGGTCATCTTTAAATCATATGATGTATGCTGCACCACTACAGACAACAATGGCTGGAGTTGCACCAAGAGCTGCACATTTCTTGATGCTCCTGTGCACTCATATATATGAATGTATACATGTGTTTATATATATATACATTCACAAAATCTGTACAGTTGCACGGCAGTAAAATGGATCTGTACACTAAAAGTTTGCGCTGCTGTAAGGAAGCTTCCTTCAGGAGTGCGTACGTCGGCTATCACAGGAACTCTTTAAATGTCATCAGTGGACCCTGACAAAGTGTAGTAAAGGATCCAGCTGACAAATTCATACATTCTGAAATGAGAGAGAAATATGTTAAATGTTAGCAGAAATAGATCTTATGTCAGATGATACAGCTCAGACATGCTCAGAATCTTCCTTTATATCTATACTGACATTTTGCATGTCAGTGGTGATGAAACTAAATACCTCTCTCACACACACATAGCAGAATGATGTTTGCATACTAACCAATTATGTAATAGAGCCTATATTAAGAGGAATATACATCAATGTAATTTATTGGTTAGACTTTTGCCTAACACCCTAAGCTGAACAGAAGTGCTCCAATTCCAAACAATGGCAAAAATAACTTAGATTAACATCTGTACATTTGTCATTCAACTAGTCTGCCACTAAGGTTACAGATACTGACAAAGGACATATCAGTCACTGAGTAGATGCTTTCTACCTCAATCTCTGGTCATCAACACCACCTACCTTACACAAACCCCCAAGCTTCAAATGCCTGGACAACAAAATCTTCTTGGTCGGTAAGGATGTCGTTCCCAAATGTATCACAGGGATGGCTGCAGCCATGGTACAAGTCTCCATCAAACCACAGCCCAAAATGACCTCTATAAAAGCAAATTTGAAAAATAAATAGTATCACTATTCTTGTTTCTTTCTTTCATTTTTATCAGAATTCATTTTCTTTCCTTAGCTCTGTTAGAGTGAAGACTAAAGAGTAAGACCCCCTTAGTACCTCACCAGTTCATAATGTAGCCTTCATTTATTTAGTTTTCCAACTATGACAAATGTATTTCTCCACTTACTTTCCAGCTCCTATAGCCAGGCTCTCCTGGTTTCCTTTCACAAAGAAATTGTTTTCTCCTGTCCAGCGAAAAATCTGAGGAGAAGAAGGTGAAAGTTCCCCTTTTTTAAAATGTTTTTTTTAAAAAAAAAAACATGTTGACAACAAAAGAATAAAGTGATGATATTTTTAAAGAGAACTGAAGCAACAACAGGTTCCTGAATACTTTAAAGAGCAAGTGTTTGAATTGACAGAGTTTGTGTGAAGCTCAGCTGAATACATCCCTCCCACACAGAGAGAAGAGGTAGATACTGTTGTTTATCCCATCTGTTGCTTTATACAAAAAAGATATTAAAGTGAAATTTTTAAAATGGATAAACAAAAATATAAAAAACAAGAACGTGGTGAATGGTAAGGGAGATAACTCCAAATTACAAAAAAAAAAAAATTTCAATAGATTAATTGGCTGAGGAAAGTCTTACAATAAATAAAGATACCACCAATAATAATAATAAGACGTCGTCATTAAAAATGTATATATAAAAATAAATAACTTTTCACAATGGAAATCATTTAATTGAATTTTTATAAAACTCATGAAAACGAGAATCTCTGGCCACCACATCACGTGAATGTACGACACAATATGAGTTGTCTCCCGTAGTGTGTTTGTTTCATATGTATACAATACAAAGGGAGATTACACACTTTGTTTTACAATTTTGTTGCAAGAATTCTTTTACTGGTAAAAGGGCTGCTTCGTTTGCCGATACTGTTTTATATGGTTACTTTTTTTTTATTACCTCCCCTATTCTACCATCGAGTATATATAGTGGCAGTAACATCAAACTGAATAGAAGCAGATAATTTTCAATTTAAATAAAATTCATCATCAATCAAAATGAAGAAAATGAACTATGTTTCAGAAGTGTAGTTCATGGATGTGTGTGTGTACACAACATATTGCACATGGTTTATTTCTTTAGCTGTAAGAACAGTTACTCTTGTTACATTAGAAAAACCATCTAATGTACCTGAGGATTCCAGTTTATTTAATCAAATCATAGACTGGATATAGTTTCAGTGTGGATAATCCACCTTGCATTTGGATTTCAAAATTAAAAGTTATGGGAACATTCTTTAGATACAATAAAGATCAGATCTCATCCCTGCCACTATTTTAAATAAATATTGTACACACCGGAGTACTTTAGATATTTGAACTGTAATTCTTTTTACATATTTATCTATCTTAAGAAAGAGTTTATTTTGATTGACAGCACATTTTATTGAAATCCAAATACTGCTTGCTTCTGTTCAAATATATGGTGGTTTGATTTAGTATCAGTTTAAGGAGAAAAAAAAATTCTGAACTGACTCACATACACAATACGGTCTGTGACCCTGAACATTTTATGATTAATAAGCAATATGAGAACAAACCATAATCCCATTGATATCGGGCCAAACATTGAAAGTTTTTATTTCAAGGTCCAAACCACAGACTTTCTACAAAGTTGCAGACATTAACCAACTAAGTAAACAGGATGACACTCATCCTTTGAAAATATTGTTGTAGTGGTCGCCGTGATGTCCTCCAGGGTCTCTCCTCTTGTGTTTGCCTTTTGTAGCGATGGCATGAACCTGAGACCACAAAAAGCTCATTCAACCGTAACTTGTGTTGATGGCGCAGCCAGTCTGTACAGCTCGAGTTAAACGTTTGTTAACCGAAGCCAGGATTTCTAAAAGTTTTCATTTTTGCTTAGTTGAGGCTAAAAATGTAGAGCTGTACCAATTATAAGCTCAAGTTCATCATCATCATCCTCAGTATTTATTACCCTTCCTACCTGCTTTGTTTGATGGTTGCTTTGCCACTGCTGCTCTAGTAGAAAACATTTCAGTGCTGATAGTGTTCTTTCAAACAAATTTTTCCTTTCTTTTTACAGTGTCCAGCAAAGCTTCCCCATAGTTAGCTGCTATGCGGGAACTGGCTATTTGCTTAATCTTGTTTCACTTTTCATTTGATATGAAACTGAGAATTTTACACTGTCACATCCTGACAATTCCTTCAACTAAAGCAGATTAAAAGTTGAGCACTATCTCAAGTACATCAGCTGCCAGCTGAAGGGCATGGGCCAAGGAGTGGCCACTTGTTACTGCAATTTGTTTGGTCAGTTATCCAGTCCATGTATCTCCCCTTAATCTGTTACCTCTTCTTCTGCGCCAACATCAAGTATTTCTTCTCCAGTGCCTGTGTTTACTGTTTTCCATTCGCATACCGGACCCACTTTACGGTGTTTGCGCTGTTATCTGTTGCTAAGCTGCATATTTGCTGCACACCGATATCATAGCGTGCGAGTACTTCAAGCAGCGCGGGTTGGAGATGCCGGGATGTGTTATATATCTAAGGTGGCAGTCTCGCTCTTCCACAAAGTGGATGCTAAAACCCAAAACCGAGCGGTCCGAACGTCACACACAGTCCACGTTAAAGGAAAGACAACCACCGCGCAGTGCGTTTTTGGCGGACTGTCAAATATCACCGGAGACACGTGACACTTTCTCCTCAATATTATTGGCGTTAACACAAAAATCGACACAAACCTTCAGTAATTGGATCAGTTACCTCTCTAAGACCAGAGCCTTCCATAAACAGAAAGGTCCACCAAACAGAAGCAGATGAACTATGAACCAGTTAGTCATATTTTAAATCAGTTTAGTTGTGGTAAACTCCATTGGATTATTATTATTTTTTCCTCCCTAGTTCAGTTCTGGTTTAGAGAAAAAAGCGGTTCAAACCAGTTCATGGTCCAATTTTCTGGTTAAAACTAGTACCTGTAAAATATCTATGCCACACCAATTTACATGGTAAAACATATCTAATCTATCTAGAAGAAAAATTAGAATTATGACAGTCTAAATTTGAAACAAAAATGTACAAAATAATACGAAAAAATAAAATAAAATGTTTCAAATATATCAAAGAAATACTTTTTAAAAAGAAAAAAGGTCAGAATATTTTCTAAATTCAGAGTTTACTGGCATTAACTGTAGCCTTAGGTCTGTAGAATGAATCCTTACCTTATATTCAGGATAGAATGTAAACAGGAAAGATTCTCCGGTCCCATAGAAGTGATCGCTGATTTTCAGAGGACAAGAAATCAGTGCACCAAACACCTGTAAATTCACATACAAGAAAGAAAGAATGAATTACCTCAGCAGTGTTTCAAAAGGACCACCCTAATGGCTTAGAGCAGACAAACCAATCAATCCGTTCCAGAATGCATGTATTACCAACATGAAGACAAAGGGAGGTGGCTATTTTGATGAAAGCACGGTTAAAGTATATCCCATTTTTTCCCCTAGTAATTACAATCACAGTTGTATCAGAGATTGATATGCCATGAATATCTGCACTTCCACTAGAAATCTATTCTATACATTAACAATGCAATTAACTAATTCTAGATTTGACCATTTTCTGATCCAAATCATGGCCTCTTTTGAACATGAATGATTTGTCTGTCCAATTGTCCTTACACACTGAGTAATTTTCATTTAATCTCAACAAGATCTATCATCAGAGGGGAATATTTAAAAGTTTTCATTTTCATTTTTTTCCAATTATCAGAAGATTTTATGCAGGTATAAATGAATGTTTTCATCAGTTATTGGCAGTTAAAAATGCTGAGACAATTATAAATTTACCAAAATCCTCTACCAGGCTTAACGTTAGGAAAACATTTCTTTAGCATCAAAATTCTAAACAAGTCGGGAACAGCATCAGTGTCGACCAATTTTAAAACCACAAAAACAAGCATTTCCCAACTTTGGGAAAAGAAGGGATCTTCTGTATATTCTGTGAAGGCTGGTCAGCTTCCCATCCTCCACCTTGACAATAAACGTACCAAGTATCCATGGTAACAGTCTAGTTGGCAATTTTAGCCACCTTACCCGCTTCCTTGTGTCCCGGACCACCAGCAAAACCGGACTCTCGTAGTTCTGCATGTCTCTGTATAACGTCTTGAGGCTGAAGCCGTGCTGGTCAGTGTTGTATATTAAGAACCACGAGTAACCAACGGTTCGACCTGGAAGGTGCTCAACCAACTGTGAAAGTGAAAACAAGTGTTGTGGCTAAAAGGGTTAAATCGATTTTTATACTGAGTTTTAACACAAATGTAAACTGGGATTTAGAAAATGTTACTTTCCTAAATTTAACTCTGAACTCCATTACAAATGATGTGATCACATGACAGATGTAAACAAATGTCCTTCCTCTGAATCACACATGCAGCCCATCATGTAACAGTTAATTATTCTTGTTAGGTGATTTGCCAACTTACTGTCACTGAGGTACAAAATATTACTTGTACATAAAAATATTTTTTTCAAATTAAACATCTTTGTTCTGTATTTTCTTTATTTCACCATCCAATGTATTTGTAGTAAAATGTTTTGTACTCCTATGAAAAAAAAATGAGCATCTCCCCACATGAGCGATCACTCAGATCTATTATTATTTGACATTGTGTGGCCTCTGTTAGTGTTTCATAATGAAAATAATTTTATCATATCAACTGTTGTAATGTTACTTCCAGTTATGAACATCTGTTTTCGTAGTTAAGTAGAATATTTAAAGACAATCAGTCTTGCGTTGGTTCCCTTAAACACACAATGATTGTGAAGTCACCAATGCAATCCCATCTTCTATACACGAATTAGTTGTTCAGTACAGTTACAGGTGAAAATAAGTTTATTTTCTGACTTGTGCAAACAGGGCACCATGGACACGCATGTAGTTTTCAACCAGCCTTTCCAAACAAAGGCCAAGTGTGAATAAGTTAAAATCTGATCCACATTTAGAAAAACGAAATACAAACCACAACGATGTGCTCGTTAGTTAAAATCTTAGTTTCTCCAATCAGTTCAGGCAGCCAGGTGGTTTCTTCTACATCTAATGATTTTTTTCTATAAATTTCATCACTTGTTACAACCTGTAAATAGATTAAAAGGAAAACAAACAAACTCCATGATATTTAGAAGTATTGAGAGGAGGAGTAAAGCTCAATTCAGCTGATAGCTACAATGTTAATGTGTCTGCCCTGCCTCTTGTGCTAACTGGTGCCCACCAAATACAAATTTGATGAGCTGTCTATCTTTTTTCAGAGTAATGAGAAACAGAATAGAAGTGCATTTCAATTCCGAGGAAGGATGTCACATAATGTCTGTCACACCTGATCATGTCCAATGGAAGTTTATCCACAGCTAGTTTGTTCCCCCCAACCCAGATTTGGCACCAGCTGAACATTCCAGATTGCTGTACATCTTCATGTAGGTCAAGATGGTACAGATTAGAAAGCATTCTATTACATTACAAACCACAAAAGTACAGTTTCTGAGTTAACAAAAGCATAAACAAGCCAATGTGTTTTTTTAAAATTGATTTACAAAATCCACAAACTACATTTGACTATTTGCATATTCTGCTGTATTTTGTGATCAGTGAAATACCACTGTGAAAATATACATTTCTAATTTGGCATTGACTCAGGAAGAAGCTGCATCTGATCCAGTGTTTTCTGTATCACTGCTTATGGACTGCAGACAGCTTTGGATCTGCTATCTAACAGATCAACACAAGATTTCTGTTGTGAATGAATTCTATTCCAATACCCTTATTCCTGAAATCATTTAAAAGGAATAGGAAAATTTGCACCTGTGAATGAAAAGCTATACGTGTGCCGTTTCACCATGTGATGTAAATAACGCACTCATACAGTAGGAAGAGTACTCGCTGATTACTAAGATGGGGATAGCGGATAGTTTTTGGAGCTAAGAAGATTTTCTCTCTCATTAAAAGAATGATGACTGACCGAAACAAAACGGGATTCATTGGCGCTAATGATGAAAGAAACTTATTCTTATATTACTATTTTCAATATAAATAACTCTGCATAGGCTGATATTCCCTCCCATATTAGCATCCCTAACATAAACAAGATGCATTTAATTTATCCCATATACTTTACCATCTTACATAAATTATACAGATGACTCTTTATGGATTTTTAAAACAATAAAGTTAATTATTTTTTTACATATTCAAAAAAAAAAAAAAATGAAGCCATGAAGTTTTGAAAAAAAGGGAATTCATATAAGTAGTAGAATTACGAGCAAGTAGAATAAATTGCTATTGACAGTTTAATAACGAGATTTTATGATTTATTCACCTCACATTGAAAAAAGCAACAAGAGGTGGTAAACAATTCTAAAATCGTACTATGAAGAATACAGTGCTTAGTTTAGATTTTATGCCCAATTATGAAACAAAAGGAAAAACCATAATTTTATAAAATCTTCAAGCATTGTAAGTATGCAATCTTAAACGGAGAAAAGTTAAAAGCAGAAACATTAGAGCTGGATTCATTACAAGGTTATTGGGGAACCTGGCTACAAACTGTGTGTAGAATGTACACCATTGTACGCCAGCAGGTCAGGGGTATGCAAACACAGTCTCCAGCATCATTAGGCTTATATAAGATTAATACGAAGCATTTCTAACAGACAAATTCTCATCTCTCCAAAGGCAGCAGGTTTGTGCAAAATTCAAAATTAACAACAACAAAACAACAGCATACTGCCATATGAATACACAAAGAACGTTGCAGAATTTGGACAAAACAATGAATAACTAACCAACATACAATTTAACCTGCAATTAAGCAACCAATTAAAAAAAAAAAATTGTGTACAGTTTTTTTCTCAGTTCATACCATTGTAGAAAGTTGTTGAGGTTACAATAAACATCCAAGTTGGCCTTCAAAAGAACAAGAGTTAATATTCATGGTTATTTTAGAATATAAATAAAATACACGGTTGAAGTGAAACTCCAAAGAATCATGTTCAGTGATTTTACACACACACACACATCATGAAGAGAGCACTTTTAACCAAGAGAGCCAAATCATAGAAAGCAAATTCATTTGACTGTACATACTCAGGCACACTGATGATACCTGGAAAGCAGAACAGCGCAGTGGACAAGATCTTTCCTAAAGCTGCTTTTGTGTGAACATACATTATTCTCTTTCTCTGCAGTGCCTAGCAGCAGAGTTTTGTTGCTCAAAACACCAGTGTTAAAAGCCATTTTGTCCAATGAGAACTTTACATTTTTTTTTACCGTAAAGAGCCAGAGAAAGCTCTGCTAATTGGAGAAAAGGTTACTTTCTAGTAGCCGGTCCAATAAATGATATTTAGTTGAACAAATAGATGCTTTAAAGTGAACATTTTTATTTCCATAACTAGTTTTTTATTTTTAAAAAAAAGAAAAGCAAACTTTTAATACTCGTAGTATCTAAATAAATAAATTAAAAGAAAGTGGTGTTTTTGAGAACACAGACCCCTAAAGTTGTCAACAGACAAAATTAGACACAAAATGGAAGTTTCCATATAACCTCAACAACATTTCTAAAAGTCAAAGAACTAAATGCTCTGTGGAGAGTTCAGCTGATAATGATACCTACGTACCACAAACAAAATAATCTCCTTGATAATATTCCTCATTTTCTAGTTAAACAAATATAGCTATGCTCAATATTTCTTTTTTTTGAGGCCAACAGTTCTAAATTATAAAGCAATCAGTCATTCTAAACAGTTAAAAAAGAAAAAAAAAAAAAAACAAACTACTACTTTAACATATCAGGGATCAGATTAAACCTAGGTAAATTTGAGATGTCTATTATTTTAAGAAAGGCGGTGTATGAAAAGTGAATGGAGCTTCTCTTAAGAAAACATTCCCATAATGCAACATGCCTGCCATTTCAGTTGCACACTATCAGATTGTAGTGCCCACCATTTACATTAGATTGCTGTTGTGTATTTTGACAAATATCGTGAGATTTTCTAGCTTTGGTTTGAGAGAACATTTGCGTTCTTAGTTATCGAAGAACAGAAACTCTTAGAATCTCACATCACCCACTTTAAGAAAGCTGTTTAATCCCAGTACAAAATCTCGAGTTTCAGCCGGTACAACAGAGTTACTAATAATATGAATTTCCTAGAAATTTGTTTTTTTTTTTTTTTTTAAAAAATCGACAAAACAATTGTAAGAAACGGCATTACCCTAATCCTTGCAAAGTTAGTCATCATTGATACGTATCTGAATCTGTCTAACCACTTATAGAAGCTTGCATTGCAAGAGTTAGTGAAACTAAAGCAGACAGGTGAGAATATCAATGATGTTAACCAGTGTAATTTGTAGGTAATCAGTTTAGATTAAAAATAAAATGGATGGTACTTGTAAACCCCGACTGTTGACAGTCAATCCAATATCAGAGAGATGAGAACACTGATACAAATAACATCTCCAGGTTATTTTCTGTATAGAAATGCCAGATAAGCATTTAGTAATACAGAGTAAGCTTGGAGTTCTAATCACCAACTATCAACCTAAAAGTTAAAACAACAGCTGGTTAATTCTGCTTCACTCTTTCAACTCAAAACATTCAATGGACTTTAGCTGCACAGGAGCCCAGACAGCTTGCATAATTATGATCTTGAATAAATAAAACTGCATAGAAAACAGATATATCATCAGAATAAACTTATTTGGCTTCCTGAGTATTGAAAGATAAATGTGTTACTGCATTTATATTAATTAAAAGGTACTACATATTCCTTAATACTTTAACATATACCCCCTCTAAATAGCATAACATGCTGCTTGTGATAAATGTTTTTAGAGTTAAAAACTGGATCGACAAGAGAGAGAGTTTAATCCTCGTTAATAAGACTGACATTACGGATTAGTTTAAAAATTGTTATCACGTAGCTAAATGGAACTGAGGAAGCTTCACTTGTAAGAAAGATGGCTATGTAACACATTTCACTCCATATTATCAAAGGTTCATGAAGTACATGAGACAGACTGTCAGGGATCTTAACCAAGACCATAAGTGCAGTACATATCATGGTAGAGTTTTGTGAATAGCTGATAATTGACTTGTAGCCTCTTCTTTCTGTCCTTACTGCCATAGAAAGGCCAGCTCTTCCAACCAGGCTACTGTTGGGATGTTTGTTTGATGTCTAATTAAAGGTCTGTGGACTTACAAATAACCAAGTAAATAAATAGATTTAACAAGGGCTAATATAAATGACAAGGAAAGCAATCCAAACGAGTAAGATTTATTTAATATTCAGTGAATTAAGTCAGTATCATTTTTTTAGAAAAAATCCAAAACCCCTTACCATACTGAGCTATAGTTTTATATTATTTAAGTGAACTGACCTCATGTCATTTTTTTTTTAATTCCCAGACAGTTGTCATACACATTTGGCTTTTTCCAAAGCACATAATGTGTTTTACATATCATTTAATGCTGATGCTAGCAGGTGTAGTTAACCGTAGTCTCTCCAAAGAACAGATGATTCTTGACAAGTATGGTGGCAGAGGGAATGTGGGCAAGAAACATGAAATACTTACACTAAAATCAATGACCTGACCCTGGGGGTAAAAGAGAGAGAGAGAGAGAGAATGTACAATAAAATAAAATGATAAATAAGCATGCAGCATCACTAGAAGAACAGACGAACGAACGGTTGGTTCAAAGTCAGGTAGGCTGGTTGCAGTATCTAAAGACAAACAAACATTCAAACAATTCCTTGTCCAGTTTAGCTTACCCTGGAATCAGCACACCTCTCAATACTAGTGCTTCTTGTCGTCATCTTCCTCATCTGATGCAGTACAATTCTCTGTAAGTTTACCTTCGGTATAAATTTAACTGCACTCTAATGAAGATGTTTTAATATTTAACATTGGCTGAACAAATATCCCCCTCTCCTTATACAAACACATGCCAGACTACACAAACAAGCTGCTCCTCCCTCTAATTGCTATCATCATTTAAAAGTTTGTTTTTTTTTTTTTTATGTAGCTTCTCGTTTCACAAATTGAAAAAAAAAATATGATTGCTTAACGAGATTAAGTAAAATAAGTACTGCATACTTGAATTTAATAAAAGTTATTAAAGTTTCACAGAGCCAGATAGCCTACCATTCAGGCAAAACCAAGCCTGGCTATTAAGAACTAGTGGAGTATGAGAGGTGGCAGGAGGTACTGACACAATTTGTGACTGTCCCCTAACTCAGCTGTGGGAAAACTGTACTCTCAACACAATCACTGAAAAGGGAGCAGAAATTCAGTTATGACTTTAGACGGAGAATGGATTAAGTTGGAAAGTGCAAAATTTTGATAAATCAGGTTTCATGATAGTTTTTAATCAGCTCATTGAACAGGCAGCAGTTTACATTCCAAATCACTGCTGTCTGTCTGTTTTCTTGATATTTCTGACATCATCAAAATCACAATATGAGTAAATTAACTGTATGCTATTCCTTTGTCCTTTTCTATTATAGCATCTGTATTTTTGCCATGCAAAGCCTATATCATCTCAGTTTTTTAAAGCAATGAAAAGCAATTTTTTTTTTAAACAAGTTAAAAAAATCTTCCTTGTGAACTTTGTTTTTTTTTGTTTTTTTCATGCTTCCATACACTGTAACTTGGAAGCAGACAGGATCATCTTCCTCATAATTCACATGGTTCTTTGTGCCATCAAAACTATGCAAAAGATGGCTGAAAGCCGAGACAACCTTCCCAGTTTGAGCCAACACATCAAAAGCAATGGGCATAAAACTGCACAATCAAAAGACAGTTCTGGTCCCAAATGTGCAGAATCCCATTAGTCTTCATGATGAAAGGCACACCAGCCCACAAAACATCTTTAGGTGAGAGTAAATTTAAAGAGAGAACCTACAGTTAACTAACCTAATTTGCATATTTCTTCATTATGAGTAATGGAAAGGAGCCAGAATCACATTGGAGGCTAAACAGAAAATACCAAAACTGTAAGACTACCATTATACTAAATTGGCAACCTTTTATCTCCATTCTCTTAAATTGGAAAGATTTTTGATGTATTCGAATAGCCTGTTCATTTTAATGACTAAGATGCCACAGTTTATCATTACATAAGAAAAAATGCAAGGAACACTGCAATCTCTTAATAAGTGCACTTATTCTATGCTAATTAATAAGCTTCCAAAGATGATTTTAAAATGCAATTCATCAGAATTATTTATAATTTGTGATCTCAAATAAATATTACATATACAAATAAGTTTTTTCCCCTAAAACTATAGACTATGTAATTTTTTTTGTTTTGAAGAAACAGCAATGAACCTAATTCACTAATATAAAAACCACTAACGATGATAACCTACAATCAATCTCACAAGATTTTTAATCTAGTGTAGGTTTTATTTGTCCTCAAACAAAACTCAAGAGCACTTACCTCCCAATCCTTAGAAATGCTGTCTTGCGTTCCAAAATACTCATCCAAAATCTCTAGCTCTTCATCCATCTGCTGCTCACTGGTGCACACGATGAAGCTTAGTCTCCTGGCTTCTGTCTCCAAGTCGTCACCATAGATCTCTGGTTTCCAGTGGAGAAGGAATGCATAGAACTGGTCAGCCCTGGAAAACATGGCGCAATTCAAAACGCATGCATTGGGAAAGATAAATTCTGCACATGACAGCAAATGTTCAAATACCCAAATTTAAAGTAAATACTTGTATTGTACAGCAGCCTATACTTCAGTATCATATTTCTAAGCACCATATAAACATAGCCACATTTTATTCTATAGTCTAGTTGCCAAACATGAATGGGAATGGTTAATCTAAAAAAAAAAAAAAAAGTTACGTTCCAGAAAGCACTTTAAGTGCATAAAAGCTCGATTATCTGCTTGTCATTTTCTCTTGTAAATAAATTTTGTAAGTCATCATTTATAAGATTTATGAATACTAACAAAGAAAAGGTTGCTGGGTTAACAAAACATGCATACACACACTTTTTAAACACCTTATTTGAGCCAATGAAGTTTCGTTGACTAATCTACAATAATAGTTGTTTCCCTATCCAAGAAAGATCAGATTATGTAATGAGACTTATTCAAAACAAAATAACAGGTTATAGGCAGCTAAGTTAATATTTTCCCTCAGGTAGAGATCAAAATCTAGTTGCCAATAATGTGCACATCCTCAGTCTCATTTGTCGAACTCTGGGAAGAGGTGCTGCAATACTGCTTGTTGACCCCCTAATGTTGATTAGCCCTGGGCACAGACCCACACCATTGCATGTTGGACCTTATCTACCACATATGTTAACTTACTTTTCCTGGGAGACTGTGAACCAATATTCAGGCTTCTTGGCTTTACCATAATCTACTGGAGGATCGTAAGTGACTTGTTTGTGTTTAGGTTTTCCCACTTTGAGACACAGAAACAGTGGTGGCTCCTCATAGTGAACTGATGAAGTTGACAGCTTTAAATCTGCAGAGAGGTTTTGCACACAATTTTACAACTATAAGTAAAGACAAGATTATACAGGCCAAGTTTTGAAGTATCACAGTAGACATTAATATAAATTTGTAAAATGAGTACATAGTTGCCACCAACAAGGAAGAAAATCCTAAATATATTTATAGCAAAGACAAAAATTTGTTTCTTAATTCAATACTTTGAACAGGCTGCATACCATCAATCAAGCATTAAAATAATCTCAGCCTCAGCCTTCATCTATTACCCTGCAACAGGTTTTACTTTTTACTGTACAATATACTTTGTTCTTGTTCAAAGTACTGACATTTATTTTATTACATACTACAAATGACTGTTCCTTAATGTTTATATTCAAAACAGTTATTCAGCATGTAATCATTAGTGGATTATCACCCAATGACCACTGTCAAACAAGAGCAGTGAGAAAAGAAATTATCCATAAAAAGCAAATTAAGAAGGGTGTGGGGTCAAAATTCCATTTGGGAACCAGTTGTACCTGGTATTTAGTGGATACATTTAAGGCAACAGAAGCCCTCATCAATTTTGGGCTAAGTGTAAGTAACCTTAATTTTTATCAGTGACAAATAGTTTAGTCTAATGCGGAGAGCTTGGCTGACTTGTCATGTAGGTATCTTCATCGTAACATTCTGCATTGTAAGCTTTTTCTCTGGTTCTCCTTGTACAACGAGTACAGTTCAGTCATTGCAGGATGTCTTATACAAACCCTACCATGTATTCTAAACATTAAAAATATTGCAGAATTCTAAATACCTGCTGAACTCCTTGTAATATTTCAATATTCTTTCTTAACCAGGTACTTTATTAGATGGATAACCAAGGAGTTATAAAATAGAATTAAGATTTTCTCTGAGGGGAAACATTATACATTAATCCATTCATGTGTAAAAATACAAATAACTTTGCATGTTCTTCACAGACACTACGATAAAATCTAGGAGTATGATCTGATGAAAAAAGGACAAGTCTAATCATTCCCCTAATCATTCCCCAATCTAATCATACCTCCTTAATCACCCCTTAGGTTTCGGTACAAATCATTTGTAATGCTGGATCGTGGACATCTGGAAAATGGGAGAAAAGTGAAGTTGAGATTATGGGAAAACTACAATCATCTGTGCAGCCTTGTAGTAGTATTAAAGCAAAAATCTACATTCAAGGACTAAAGAAATAAACTGCTCAACATCGAGGATATTATAGAGAGGGAGGCAAAAATCTACAGTGCATCTGTGAATGATGGTAAAGTGCAGACTGCCATGTCAACAGAAAAACAGCTGTTACGTTTCCTTTGAGAAGTTTACACCTTTCACAACTGTATCCACTACATTTCTCACAATTCAGTACTGCATGAAAATGTAAATATAGCAGGAAAAAAAAGTAAACTTTAGCATTACTTTCTCAAAACCATTCATTCAGTCTTTTGTTCTGAGAGTTTTAAAGCTATTACAGATAAGTCAGTAGTGAGGCAGTTTTAGCATTCTGACTATCACATTCTTCCCTTTCAGAACTTGAAACAGTTCTGCAATTATCCTGGAGAAAAGGGCTTTCCAGTTTTGCATTCCCAACTGAACTTTCGTGCAGCGATGACTTTACACTCTGTCATAAACAAGAGTAAAAATTAGTCAGTGGCTTTATCATACACTATTCAAGTTTCAATTCAGCTTTTTTCCTTTAAATTTAAAATTTAGTTCACATAATTACAACAGAAGTACATAAAGTAGAAACATACATTAAATGTCACTGTGAGGGAATTACCCTGAAAACATCGCTTTCTCTGCACATGTACATGCAGTTTTCTCAGCCCATCACCAAATCTGTACAACTCAGCTTAGGTTAAGCCATGAGGGCTCTGACACAGTACCTCTCTCATTAATGTACAAATGTGTTGACTAAACAAACAGCTGGCTCAACACAAATACTAGCTGGTACTTCTAAGCTGGGGTGGTATAAGGAAGGTAAAAACTGATGCAGTTATCAGAAGGTTAAAACAAAATAAGGCGCACGCTGATAAAAAGAAAATCTACTTGGGATAGGAGAGGAAGGAAAATAAAAGAATGAACTGGTGACATCCATACATACACAAGATGCTGGAAGGAACTAAGCAATGTTCAGCACACTATGAACCACCAAGAAACTCAAAAGCAAATACTACAAACAATGGAGCACATCACAAAAAAGAAATTATACTCCCTGAAAACAGATACAGAATAAAATTAGCTGAAATTCGGTGTTTTGTTTGAGCACACAAATTTTGAACAGATAAGTGGATTCACAAAGAACAGAAGAAAATATTTGTTTGGACTCTGAACATCCAAATTACCAAAGAGTTTAAGATTTTTTTTTTTTAAAACAAAAATGTTGTATTAACTGGATGCACCAAGTAACTAGAGGTTGTAGTGAACAAAACAATGCTTTGACTAGCCTCATTAATGAAAACTATCTTAAAATGCATCACTGCTACACACCCAGCCTCAACAGCAGACACACCACAGTGCTGCACTTATCTGCTCAAGCGTGTACAATTTATCCTGTGCCACAAGGTCCCCTCAACACTCCCGACTTCAGCAGGAAAATCTCTATTAAAACTGTTAAATATGGGAGGAAACCCAAATGATTGTTTGGTGATGAAGAGCAAGAAAAAGAACCATGCCAGATAGATACACCAAAACCAAGCCAACCCATGCAGAAACCAGGATCAGATCCTCAGCCTCAGAAATCCAAAAACTGGGCAAACCACAATGCTAAAAATTTAATGAAAAAATGTCACAAGAATGGCAGAACATGATGGCTGCTACATGCTTTTAACAGATTATGCTGCTTTCCTTCATTGGACAGTATATGGTACTTAGCCTCAGTGGTATAATCTTCACTCTCATTTACTTAAAACTACTATCAGACCAAAGTCAAACATGTCCATTGATGACAATCCACATCAGTCCTTCAGTTTTTGTAACCACACACTTCACAGCATACCATTATATGCAATAATTATAAATGATAACAGATTTCCTGTCACCACAGAGAGATAATACTAAGATGTTTTCAAATTGGCAAACCACTTAAGAATGTAAAGAGTTAATAAGTTCTTGAAACTTTTTCGATATTGCATAATACTAACATTGGGAAGATCTGGGCTTTTGCTGACTTTCTATTCACCTGTTTTCATAGCAAGAAGCCATTATTTATTAATTTGACAGAGCTGAACACAAAGTCAACAAAAAAAGACGTCTTTTTTTCCTCCATTTACAAGGTTATGTTAATATAATTAATGCTGTGTAAAGATTGGTTTACAGGTCATCTATATAAACCACTTAGCTTCATCCTAACATAGCTCTTCTTCTTCAAGACACATACCATTCTCTCCCAATTAGCAATTGAATCCAGGTGGTTTTTAAACTCTCATAGCATAAATATTCTAAACAGAAGATGGCAGCTACTGGAAAGTGCTGTTGTAAATAAACCACCTCTGGATAATGGAGAGACAACCCAAAGTCCCTGAGGTCAATAATTGGTGAAAAATATTACAAAAAAAAAGAAAACAGGAGAGAAACAGCATCAGATAATGGAACATTAATTAAATAATTTTGATTATATTCACTAAAAAAAAAAAATCATTAAAAAAATAAACGAGCAGGCATGCTGATTTAAGCATTATGTAACTGGTACCCTAATGTTCTATATCGTGATCAGATAGATGCATCTAATGTAATGATAAATGTAAGCAAATATAAACTTCTGAAGCTAATGAAAAATATAAATAATGTAAAAAAATATTTAATTAAAAACAACTACAAAAAAAAAAAATGAGTGAGTGAGAGTGACACTGATGATAGGAAAGTTTGGATAGGCAAGACTAAGTCCTAACTGCCAAACCAAAAACTTTAATCAGAATTTAGGGGTAACATCTCAGCAGCAGTGAGCTAAGAGGTTTAGCGTATCAGCTTCAGTGATCAAGCGAGTTACCCCAGCAGAACCTCCACCATGTATCCAAAAAATCTCTACTAGATATCTTCATTTTTAAATGTGGGAGAAAATCCATGTGGCGAACCTAGGGGTGGGGGGAGGATAAACCTCGCCAAACAGAGGTGAATGCAATTTAAATACAGGCCCTCATCCATGCAGAAAATAATGGCTCTCCCTGGTCATATTCAGATTGTGGTCTGATTATGAATGTAAACAAAGAATCTTTTGATCACAAGCCATACAAAAAAAATTTATTTCCACAATCAGATTTGCCTGCTTCTGTAGATAACAGGGTGGTCTACAAAATAGAATTTCTTTTTTTTTATTTCTCTGTAATATATTCCATAGTCAAGAGCTACATCTACTTTAAAACATCAACATAAAAACATTGTTAAGCTTCCTTTTTTCAAGCTGCCAAAGATGGAAGAATTATTAAAAAAAATGTGTGCCATTGTGCAAGTTCAATTCAGTAGAGCATTTTAAAGACAAATTGTTGTTGTTTTTTCTTATGTTTATGCAGCCAGTCTTTCATGGATTTTGAGTGTTTTTCTTGAACATTTTCTTCTGGTCTGGTCAGGGTGATGGGAAGTTTTCATCTTCATCTCTCAGCAGGTAAAACCACCATTCTAAGAAAACAAGTTGTATGAGTCACCTCCAAGATTACTTAAATACAAGTTAAAAAGAGACAGTTTATTTTGCATTTTTAATTTCATGTTAAAAATTCTTTAAGCATTTAGTAAAGGTGCAAATGTCAGTTAACTGAAAACTATTCAAAATCGTGCACGGTTTTAGGCAAGTCCGAGTTAAGATATTCTCTCCATTACACGCAACTGCTGGCCTTTAATAATGCACATGTGTAGCCTGAGATATCACGCTATCTACGAAAACACACCAGTAGGTTTAGAAATCTGGTGGAAAATTATTGTCGATGCTTTGGAAACAAGAGGAAGGTCACATGGAAATAAAGTGGTTAAGCTACTGAAGTGCTCGAGTTCCAATCCTGGTCGGGACCAGCTCAGTTTGGTGTACCTCCAGGGCATGGTTTCCTCCACCTAGTCTTTTCCACCAGCCTCCCATGTCTCAAAATGAAAATTTCTGGTAGGTACTTTTAACGGATTTACTATTAGAGCAGCTGAAGTCGGAGTGCACCAACCTTAGTTTGCCAGTGTCAACACCCCTCCCCTGCTCAGCAAGATGTTTTAGAGAGAACTTTCCCTTTATCCACAGAATCTCAAGACTAATGGGTTAGATACTACTATCATGACTGTACTCTGATGACTGGCACAACAGAAGCGCACAGCTAGTATTTCTTGCCACAATTACAAACCAAGAAGCCATGAAACAAGAGGCAAAATGAAAAAGATCTTCATACTAACCATCTTCAACTGAAAAGAAAAAGAAAAAAATAGAAATTTCAGATTGTTTTCCAAAATAAAAAGCAACAAGACAGACAGAGACACGAGGTCACAAAGTAACATTTTATACATTTAACATACGCACTTCCTTATTAGGTTACAGATGGCCAAAAGCATAATTAAAGTTTAATTTATTTAGACAGATTTATTTCTAAACCACAAATAAAGCCCTCCTCACCTAAAGTTGATCATTTATCTCTTGATGTTTAACTGAAAAGCAGTCCATTAGGAATGAAGAATGTACAATACAGAACATACACATATCTTATCAATGATCAACTTGGCTATCATGACAATCATGCATTCAGATAGTTCTACTAATTGGTGTTTTGATAAGCAAATCAAGTGATAATAGATTAGGAACACTGCCATCATAAGAGAACACACCCTGCATCTCATGTAATTCTCTAGGTCGTTTTTCTAGGAAAACAAACGTTCAGTTGAGAACATGCTTCCCAATGATGAATGGGCATGATTTTTGCTAGCCACTAAGTTGTATATGTTGTCATGATAAACTGAGGCATGTGCAGCAACAATTTTAAATGCAAAATGTGTTTCTATTGCTTAGAACAGATAGCAGAATGCCTGGACATCTGTAGACGGTGTTTCATGTGCTGATTTCTTCTTGAGCAGCATTTACAGGATATGGATCCCCTCCCTGTCATAAACTGTAATTGCAAAGAACCCTGTGGTACACTTACCACCTAGCAGATTTATGATTTTCCCCAGTGTAATGCAGACAGACATTCGCTCTCACCTTGTTGACAACAACTGCCTAGCTACTGACCTCAAAGTGGGGTGGCACACGTGTTGGGAGAGGAGGTATAACAGATTATCTCGCCTTAAAGTCTCAAGCATGAGTTAATTATGCCTGCCTCAGCTCTAATCAAGAGGGTAGAAAGAAAATTTCTTTAGCTTACTTGTAGATCACCATCTTAAAAGTTTTTCTTAAAAACAAAACATACAACTTTGGATAATAGAAAAGTAAGTTTTCTTGATCCTCAATGTGTTTCTCTGGAGTATGCTGATTAGAAAATCAATGATAAATGGAAAAAAAAAAGTAATCTGAAAAACAACAGCATTTGTTTTCACTAAAGTTCACCTGAGAGAGCGAAACTTTGCTCAAATTTCCAAGTGGTTTCCTTATCAAGTCTAAACAATTATATACACTAGTCCTAGCTTTAAAATTACTCTCCACCAAAAATCAAATTAGCAAAAATTGTTTCACTCCAGAGTTATATCCTATAAAAAAAAATTAAGTGGCCAAAGAATCATAGATGGCTACCATCTGTAACCACCGGGAACGGACAAATGAACTCGGTATCTGACTTTAACACATTAAAGAAAAAACGCAACTAATGTTGCTGCTCTCCGTGGTAAAACAATCTGCTTGAATCAGTTCAAACCTGCTAAAACAGAGACAGACAGACCAGGCATATGCTATATTACTAAAATTGCTCTCATAATACCAAGAAGCGATAAGATGCTTCTTTGGTTTTTTTTAAAGCAGTATATTCAGTGGTAAAGATTAACACTATGCAGTCTGCTTTGCTCTCCACACCAAGAGGCTTCAAGCAGAATCCATCTTAGATTTTTTTCTTGTTTGAAACAACTAACCCATCAGTAGCTGGACAATAACTATAATTTTTTTTTTTTTTTTTTTTTTTTGTCTTTTCTGGATAAAGAAGATTGTTCCAGTGAAGAGCAGACAAACTAATGAAATGGTGCTGCTTTCAGCTACCGTTTTCAGACATTCCATTGAAAAATGTCCAAATGCAATATTTAAAAGAAAAAAGATGAAACCGAAAATCTCTAAATCTAGTAGACACTGAATATTTGTACACACCTTCAACAGGCCGAAACAAATTCGGCACGTCTTCCATAGTGACTGCAGACACCACTCGAACCCTTGTGCCCCTTTTTGTCATATACTCAACCCCAGCATGTGGGCTGGTAGGCTGATTAGGTGGCTTCACTTCTAGCTTGCTTTCTGCTTTCTCCAGTGATGAAGAACTTTTATCACCAGAGACAGTCTGAAAAAAACCTGCAGCATAGTTGACAATAGCCCTGATTTTTGGAGATCCATCAATCACTGAAGATGACACAGGATCCTTAACTTGGGAGGTGGCAGCAGCTGCCTGTGCAGACATCTCAGTTAGAGAGCTACATTTACCCTGAGTTTCTTGTTTGCTATTCCCTGGTACTGGCATTGGATCTGAACTAACAACATCCACCACAGGAATGTCATCTGGAAGACAACTAGCATCATCTTCAATCTTTGTCTCAGCTTTAATTAAACTTTCATCCTCCTCTGTCATCATGAAACTCTGATCTTTCCCTGTTTCAGTTACATTCAGAACTTCTATATTTTGATGCACTGAACTGTCCACAGACATTTCTCTGTCAGAAAGCTGCATATTTGATGCTGCAGCAACTTCAAGCCAAACATCCTTCTCTTTCTCAAACTCTGGGAGTTTCTCATTCTCTCCAGGTGCATTGTCACTGGGCTCACAAAAAATTTTTAAAACCTCATCCACTTCTTTCTCAATATTCTCTGCTTCCAATTTCTTTGCTGCTGAAAATACCTGGTCTGAACCCAATTCAGCAGCATTTCCACTGGATAAAACGGAATCTGGCTTCTCCTTTTCCACTTCATCAGCTAAAATCGCTGTTTCTGGGATGCTGTGAGATCCCTCATCCTCAGCACTCGCACACTGGCTCTCACTACCTTCCTCAAGTGTATCTTTAATCTTTTGTGTAGTTTTCTCATCCACAGCTCCCAGAATGTCACTGTCAGCTGGGATTCCATCCCCTCTTTCATCCAACTGCTTTGTCAAACAAAAACTTCCTTTGCCATGATAAACTTCAGATTCTGCTGACCCCTTGTTATTACCATTCCTAAGGGAGACATAAGAAACTGTCAGCAAAATATAACAAACTAAATTTTTAAAATTTATGAGAACCACCAAAAACAGATAGAGAGAATGCTCAGTTTGTGCAATGTACCCCATTGGTTACTTAAGGATACAGAAATCCAGAGCAGCAAGAGATTTGTTGAACATACATAAAATCCCTTTTGGCAAAAAAAGGGACTATTATTTCTTTTTTTAAAAATGTTTACACTTAGCTGTTCACTATCTGCTTTGGCAAAACATTCTGAGCAGGTGCTTTGTATCTTCTAGCAGGACATTTCTTATATATATAATACTTGTGACCCCCCCCCCCCACCAGAGATGCCACTGGTATCTATGAATTTTAGTACATTACATAAACAAAACTACTAGATTTCAGCCTTAACTAATGCCATGAGAACTTTATAGGCCTGACCAGATAGCCAAAGCCTTTCTTTGTAACTAATAGCTGCTACCATAATCACTGGCATCCATCTGATTTCCTGTGCTGTTGAGTGGCCACAGTTACTGCTGTCAACAGAAACTATTATTATACCTGAACTACTGATTTATCACTTATGCACTTTTTGCTAAAATAATATTCTTTTATTCTTTAGACAAAGAGGCTGACACTTGACTTTGCAAAGAAATCCCTACTAGAACTCTTCACTTTTAGATGAGAGAGCAGGGAAATCCAGATAATCAGCTAAAGAAGTGAAAGAAGAAACCATGTCAGGTAGGTACACCAAACTGATCTGCAAAACTGGAAATCAAATTTGAGCTCTCAGCCTAACAGTCCAATAACCTAATGACTGTGGGCCACAGACTGCCTTTCCTTATGTTAACAATTGTTTCAGTTACAATGGTTTGTAAAAATTTCTCTGGAAAAGTAAGAAAAAAGAGGTGGCTGGAACAGGTTAAGGATAAAAGGAATCCTCTAAAAGAGAAAATACATTCAGAAAACAATATTTAATAAAAACAATACAGAGAAAAAGAAATTAAAGCTGAACTCTTAGTAAGATAAACAATAACAAATATTTAGAAAAAAGAAACTTGTATCAATTTAACAGGATCAGGAACTTTATTAACATGTCCATATTTTAAATACAAACTATTTAGCTTTTACAGAAAGTATTTGCCTTATAGTTTTTTTTTTATATTAAAAAAAAGTTCATTTAAGCTAAACAGAAAGTTATGAAATCCATAATCATTAATCTCAACATTGAGGTGCTGAAAGAATACAGAACAAAACAGCATAACATATCTCAGTTTGGTAAGTATCACCTAAGAAAGATGATAATATATATATTTTGACCAACAATTTGATATTAGGTATAACATTTACAGATTATTTGCAATAAAATTTATAAATTTATTCCCAAATCCCAACAAATGTTTTTTTTTTAAAAAAATCAACATAAGATTTAAAGCAGAGTAAAACAAAGATGTGTGTGATTATATATATATATATATTATACAGATCAGCCAAAAAACAAAGGGAAGAGTATTTAAGTCACAGATCTGAAGAATTTTATTTGGTTTTACGTTAAAAAGTTACATATACAGCTAAAAAAAAAAAGAAAATGCAAGAAAAATCAAAACATCCAACTATCAAACGGTAAACTTCTGTAGCCTCCTTTCCACACACATTATGATGTGACCCACTCCCATAAGATGAGAAACGTGACAAGTGCGAGCAGAAAATAAAAGGATTTTGGCAAATTCAGCAAAAGCAAACCATAATTCAGATTTCTAAGTAAGTAGTCCAGGTTGAACATTTATATTCCCTATAAAAATATTCATGTAATAAAAACAAAACAAAAAATGTCTAAATGGGTTCATTTGTTTTTTTTTTAAAGAAATCTTTCAAATTGACCTTGAAGAGCTGATGTGAATATTTTATCCCAAAATGGATGTTCAAAACACATGATCAGCGAGATAACCAGACTACTTATAGCTGTTCAAGACAATTCCACATTGGCCCTTAAATACCCTTACCCCAAAACAAACATTATCTATACATTTAAGGCAGCCAGAAATATAACTAACAAGACAAAAAGTTAAATTACAGAAACTCCATCATGCTTACGCCTGTCCCTTGATCTTCATCGTTTCCAAGTCCCGATAAATGGCAGCACTGATTATGGTATCCATAGCTGCGACCATAGCATATTTTTCACTACTATTTTCAATGACAAGAGGATCATGGACGCTAGGGTCAAACATGATGGCATTAGGAGTCACTATCAGGGTGCCATTAACCACTCCCTAAGAAAAAATCAAAATGTAATTTTTGTCATTTTTCAAATAAAACAAAGAAAAAAATTGCATTAAGTAGTTTACACAAATAATTTGAAGGTCTGAATATTGTTGCTACATATTAAGAATGTATGAATAAATATAAAAACACTTAATTTGTATTTCTTTTTCATCTTTGGTTTCTACAGTCAAACTTACACATTCAATTTTTAAATTTTCTGCTACACCATGTCTGGACCTCAGACTGTGCCATCCATATTCAATAGGACTAAAGACTGATTTTTACCTGACCATCTGTAATGTGCTTGGCACTGAACTTCAAAAACCTGCTAACACATTCTTCATCCAGCTTTTTGGCCTCTTCCTCTGTCAGTCTTCGAGAAGGTTCAATCTCCACAGCCTCAGTGGGTGATGATACAGGTGTCTGGCGTTCGGCGTGGCCTGGAATTTTGGCTGCTGGCTTCTCCAATACTGATACCATAGGAAGGTCCTTGGTGAAGGTGAATGGAAGATGGAAATGCATTAAAAAACTGAATTTACAGTACAACCAAAAACATTTTGAAAAGTAGACTTAATGACAGCTTTTGTCATAACTTCTAAAAGCTTTCAAATAGGTGGAGTATCATCATGGGTCTCTGTAAAAATGTCTACAATGTCATGGCATCTTAACTGTGCAGTGCTGCTTGATATATACAAGATAGTTGTGCAAAACTGCATATTGTACAAATCTGTATGGCATCTGCCATCATAATGTTTTCTACTCTCACTTAAACTTCAAGGTGGCGGTATTTTAAGTATCCACGACATAATTTATAAAATTGATTATTTCACATATGTGCTAGTGATTTATCACAGAAAATAGATCAGATATATATATATATATTTTTAATGTGTACTTTGATTTTGCTGTCACTGTTTTTCTTTCAAGATATGTTACTGACCCTTTGGATTTCGGGTAGAACACAGCAAGATATTCAATGCATTAATTAATTTTTTTAAAGGATAACTAATCAACCAATTGACATTAACATTTTTACTATTTTAAACAATGAATCACAGGATTTACAAAACTTTCAACTGTAAATTTAAAATATTCATTTTTAGATCTGATGAATCCCGTAACAGTAAAAGTACTACCACGTCAATGAAGTTGACAAACTTCCAAAATATAATCCTTAAGATATCATCTCAAACATTAGGAATGCATTATGCAACTTGCACCAGTGTTTTGGTTTCAAATTGATGGCTAACATTTACCATTTCAGAGGCCGTAAAGATCTGTTCAATGCTTAAATCAATATTGATTTTGAATTCCAGAATATGCAGTCCAGGTGTAGACTCCTATTATGCTAAAGATATGGGGCAGATTGGAAAACGTTCTAATGTAATAACATGCAAGCAGCTGGTGTTAGACTGCAGACCTAGAAGATAATAATCTGGGAGGGCACAACTATCTACCTTAAATGAAATGCCAGACTGCCTTTACTAATGATACATTGCATTATACCTCCCCAAAACATGCACGCTCATTTTGTTGTTCTGATCTGTTATTGTTCTGTACCACTCAAACCCTCTGCTTGTGACTGTCATATCTAAAGAACTTTAAAGGATGATTATCAGCAAGTTTTTCTCTCAACATGATTAGTGTGGACAAAATGAGCAACTGGGCTACGTTTTCTCTACAAACCTCCACATCTTAGAAAACCACTCATTGTTTTGTTGACAGTACTTTCAACACAGTCTGCCCCATCCTATTCATGCCTTGAAAAAATGGATACATGTTTCCATTGTTTTGTGTGAACAAAAAGATGACTTGCAAGTCTTTTAATATTTGTGAACCATCACAACGGATGAAAAAGATGCTATAAATGCTATGACTGAAGTCTTTCCATATTCTACCATCAATGGATATTTCATGTTGTTATCCATTATTATACCATTTTGGTCACAACAAACTAAACAATTCCAAATGACTTTGAAAGAAAATGGCATGATCATGTGCTATTGACAATACAGCTGTACAAATGACTATCCACATGCTCATTTTCTTTGTATTTGTAACAACCAATGATGTCTCTTCTCTGGACAGCTTCAGGAGTGTTAGGGATGATAAAAGTTTGATGAACTAATGAATTATTTAAAAAGTGCCTACACAATATCTGCAAACAGTTTACTACTACTATGCTATACAAAATATTTATGCACTAACAGCTATGCTCAACAACAGCAACTTAATTACTTACATGGTACTGCATAAAAAACAACCGCATGAAGTAAAACATTTCTAAAATAAATGATACATATCACTGCACTATTTTGTGGACTGTACTGACATGGAGCCATTTACTCTTGGACTATTCTGATGCATCACCACAAAAGACAGTAAAAAAAAGTACTGAGAAGAATTTCTTTAGTGTTAAGCTTGGAGCAAAAGATCTAAAAACTACACAGCACGCAGCATCTCCTGCTCATGGTCCATACAGCCTATCAGTCAAACAGTGAAAATTGAAGGCACTAGTCTGAAAAACCAAGTAATCTCTCAAAAAGTTATAGAAATGCATGCAAGAAAAGACTAAAATTTTAAAATTAAAATGGCTGCTAGTACATCTATCATTTTTATATTCACCCCCTCCTAAAAACAATTTTATACATCCTTTAACAAGCCATTAAAAAATTATTTTTTCACTTTCCAAAGTTAATCTTTCCCCCTGTGTATTATTTAAAAAATAGATCATTAACACAGACATTTCAATCCCTGCCAAATTCTTTGAGTCTCCAAGATTACCTTATTTCTCCTGATTTCCTGCAAAAAGAAGTTCTCTTGAAAACACTCAGAAAATTGCTATTTTTAAAACAAAGCAAACTTGAATGAACACTTAACGAAATTTCCGAAGATGTGTTCATTTGTATTTGCTTGAACTTTCCAGGATGATTTCCATGTTGGTTAGTAATATCCTATAAAAGAATGTATTTTCACTTATAAACCATGGCTAGCAGGCATTTAGTAGACAAAAATCCTGGAAAGAAGTATGTAAATTTCTAGAACCATAGCCAAAGAGTATCCTTTAATCATTTGAAATCATGATAGAGCTTTAGCTACATGCAGATTAATGTGGTTTTGGGTAGAATGAGATGCTCAATTTTATTTGCTTGACAAGGATTCCCAAGTACAAAGTGAATTAAGAATTCTAAAACAATTTTGACCTGATAATACTTTTAGAGCACAACCTTTCCTTTAGGTTCATGGAACATTTCACACAGATGGTGGTTACTATCATGCTTCCAGATAGAGCTGCATCATCATTCAGGTGTGGAAAAACCAAAATCACTATGTTCATTAAAAATGCATTAACTCCTGGTTTCAATGCAGAGGTAAACAAACTATGCTACCAGGATCCTTTCAGCTTGCTAATTGACAACTCAATCGTGGAGACAAGAACTTGGCTATTTTTGTTAGGTGTGCAGATAAAGTAGTGTGAAGAGATCGTTGCTAAGTTCCTGAACTTGCCAGTACGCAATATTTCCACAACAAAGAATCTTTTCAATACAATCGACAAGTGTGTCAATATAGATGACATGCAAAAATACTATAAATGTGTGGCTTTTATGCATATATTTTAGTGATCATGTTCAATGAATTAAATAATGCATTTATATCATTACTATGTCAATACCTGTGACACTGTTCCTAATAATTATTCAGTAATTTTTTCAGTGACCACGGATTGTTACTGGAAAAACTTGGTGGTCTGTTCTTCAGGACTAGTATCATGGTTGGGCCCTACAACTGTTCTGTCCAGCATCAGCAAGCAGCAGCAAGCAGCAGCCAGCAGTGTTTTATCTGCGATGCATTTGTTATTTAGCATTTAGCGAACCTAGTCATCAAAGTACTTCTGAAGCTTCTTCCTTTGTCTCTGGATCACATGCTCACTGAGATATGTTTTCATTCTATGCCATTTTTGTATTGTAAATGAATTCTATTCAAATAAACCAATGTTGACACGGCCAAAGTTTTTAACGTCTGATTGAGATAGTTATTGGATAAATAATGGCCAGCCCTGATTTCTTCACATCTTCATGGCACTGAAGTAAGATAACTAGAAGAGTGAAGAGGTACAAAGTGCTTGTCAAATGAATGTTTATTAAGAAACATACTAATAAACTCTTTATTAAAATGTGTATTATTTTCAAAATTGATGAACCAGATATCACTAAATTAAGTCACTTCCTGGGGCCTTTCAAAGAAAAAAAAAGTCTACCAATACCAAATAAAAATTAAAACTAACTAAATATAAAGTTGAAATATATATATATATATACATATACGCACACACCCCCCCAATATATATATATATATAAACCACAATACTTATAAATATAAGGATTATAAAAAAAGTTATAATAAAAGAGGGTCCACGTATTCATTTTGTGAATGTCCTTTCACATTCTCTCATATTCAAATAGTTAAAAATAAAAACATTATTATGAACCTGATTTTATCTTGTATTAAAGAAACTTCACAAATGGTTTTGTATCTTTTTGAAATGTCTGTAGCAGCCACTTTCCTCAGTAATATAATAGGTACCCACAAAAGAATAAGCTAGAATAAATAAATCCTTACCACTTTTAGGGGCATCTGGTCACTGGCTACTTGTGAAGTAGGACTAGATGGGGGTGAAGAATAGGTTTCCATGATGTCATAATCAGGTCCCGGAACATAGAGTACCTGTCCAAAATTTAGCAAAGTAAAATAATGGCAGATAATGATAGTATTAATAAAATCAACAGCAGATAAAATAAAGTCACCTAATCAACTATTCTACTTAAAAACACAAAACATTTAGTGCTATTTCAAGAATTATCAAAAAAAAAAAAAAAATAGGGACTGCATAATTTAACTATTTACCAAGTGATTCCATAGCCTTTCCATTGGCATGACAATCCATCAATAACCTAGAAGATTCAAATATTACAATGTTCCCATGAAGCCCCACACATCTCTATTTTTTTTACATTTATTTACATAGTCAAATCAAACAAAACATGGTAAAAAGTGAAGAAAGGACATATTATCTTACATTATGGGGCAGTTGCATTCAGAAATATATACTAAGCATGTTGTTAAACAGTGATAAAGCTACAATATAAAACAAATACTGAAATCTTCATTTACTTGTGACAGGATGTACTAACTCAGTTACAGATACTGCAGTGAGTTCTGTAGCAAAACATCAAAAGTAGATTGGTCATTCTTCTTGTATACACACAGATGAAGAAAGCCAGTTATATTCATGTTGTGATGCTACCCGCTGTTTATACAAGCTGGCTATAGACTGCTTTGTTCTGCTAGCAACTTAATTAAATCACAACTGACTTTTGCTAATTGAATTTTAAAACAAAAATTTTAAACAATCTAACAAAATTTTGGTCATCTGCTGGTGAGTGAGAGAGATAGATTTGGGATAATACCTTAGCCATTTCGGACATTAGCAACAATATAGGAGATACCAAAATTCCGTCTCTATCAGTCCTAAGGCTTATTCAGTTTTTATACATTAATATGCATTTGCATAAGCAAATATTTTAAAAATTCATTTTAAAAAATTTGCATATATCAAAGTTCGATTGGTTATCCAATTTCTTCTTTAAAAATATGAGTCTTCAAAAATAAAAAATAAAATAATTGTATCACTAAAACTTTGATGAGAAGTGTATAGGCCAAAATAAAAACAAGACTTAATATAATTAAAAATGATTATTCATTGCTTTGTTTCTTTTAGTCATTCAACTTACCTGTCCTGCACACAAGATGCGACATGACATCTTGTTCAATTGTAACAATTTTGATGGTGTGGTGTCGAACTTGGCTGCTATGTTCTCCAGAGTATCTGTAGGTGTCACCTTCAGCACAAAATGCAAAGATTTAAAGAAAGAAAGATACATTTAAAAAAGGGAAAAAAAGCAAGCCATATTTCTTTAGCAACAAACCTAGGATAACTTCTGAAGACTATTGGTCTTCATCAAGTTCGTAGCTCTGATGCCACTTGTTGTCTTTTCAAGCCCATCCTGAAAAGAGGTCTAAAGACAAGTCACAGCAGAAAGATGAAGAATTTGGGGTGACCAACCAAATCAAGAATTACCCATAGAAGTTCCAATGCAGGTATCCAGAAAAGCCTAGTAGAACTCTTCCTGTGTGGAATGAAACCTATGTAGCTAGCTAGAGAGAGACAGACAAAAGAAATCATGATGCAGAGGTGTGCCAAGCCCAACTAAAATTCAAACTTACCTTGGCAGTTAGTCAAAACATTAAAACAAAGAAAAAAAAAACTATTGCATAGAACCAATTTATTCTATCACTAGATAAGATTATCAATAGAATTAATTTTTCTTGCAGAATGCAAGTCTTTTGTTGTAAAGATAACCAAACAAGTTCTGTAGCTACGTTACTACTTCCACTGTGAAAATAAAATTTAAAAATGGCATAAAAAACTACATGAAAGAATGAAAGTGATTCATAGCTGGATGAAAACACTAGTGAAATGAGACTAAAAAATAAACTGGAATACCAAGGAAGAAGATTTCAGAATTTTGCAAACTATAATCTTTTTCTCATTAGTTATTTAGTTGTTCTGTATTCAGAATTTTATTTTGCCTGCCTGACTGAATGGACATAATCTGTGTTGCACAATAGTAGTACATACATGGAAGAACTTGAGAAATTTAAAACAAGTCAATAATCAATGAAAAAGAGAAAGTAGTTCCATATACATGTATCTCAATTAGTAAAGAAAGTCTTCTTAACCTTTTTGTGTTTCTATTTAGAGCTGTCCTTGACATAGCATGTGTTCCTCCGTATGTTAATGATAATAAAATCTCACGAGATTTTGTAATTTCAAACAAGATATCCGGTGATGTTATAAGTTCTAAATAGCCAGGTAAACACAGACAGTTATGGCCGGTTTGAGTTTGAAAGGGTTTTAAATGTATACCCGTATTTGTTAAAATGTTTTATATCTGCGCTTAGAATTAGATTACTCAGTTATAGCACAGATAGAGTTATGGAAATACAAGCATTTGGAGCCAAGATAATAGTTTCCACTGATAACAAAAAAATACTGTAATTATAAACACCCAAAGCTGTTCTGATCACATGATTTGAAAGAAAACTGCTTTCAAGAAATGGTCTAGACAGTTTTAGCATGTATATTTATTCGATAATTATTTTCAATAACTTTTAAAAAAAGAGCCATTTTCAGTATTTTGTAAGAGCACCTGTTGCTTAGTGTGTGTTCATCCAGCACCCTCAAAGTTGTAGTGGTGCTGGATGCTCCAGCTTTCTGCATGTGACATTGATCAAATATAGACAGGAGGGTATTCTGAAGGGCAGAGGTATGTAACTAATGGAATCTAGTCCCCCCCCAATGGAAAATGGCTCCATGTTTAACAATGCTGCATGAAAAGCCTCAACCTATTTTCCAAACGATGTAGAGCCAAAGGTGGTAAAATGGTGCAAGTTTGTCAGGTCTGTAAACACTGAGATACCACTAATACGTATTTTGTATCAGGCAACAACCTTTAAACAAATCTGTCAACGGTAGCATCTAAGCACCAGTAGACTACAGAAGTTGTTTACAGCGCATTATCAGTTTAATAAAGACTATATTATTACTATGCAACATTTGAAAAGTCTCAAAGTACCACAAAATCTGAAAAAAAAAAAAAAAATGCACTTTTGCCCCTCTGCCGACAGCAGAGGGTCCATCCTCCATACCTCATAAAGAATGGTTCCCCTAGGTTGTGGGCGATGTATTCTCTTGTCATGGGTTGCCTTTTCCTTCTCTTTCTCCTTTTCGATGGGGAACAAAAGTGTATCTAAAAAATATTAAATAAAATTCTAAGAGAAACTTTAATCAATTATCAAAAAATCTTATTAGTATTTCTATTTCATCATGCATGCAATTGCAGATTTAAAAGTTATATGCAGCTCAGAACTGAAAAATCCCATCCCAGACTGAGATTAAGCTAATCCTAACACTACACACACCCCCACCATAGTTAATGAGATTGCAGTACATTTTGGCTCTATTTCCATCAGGATTGGATAAGGCTGCTTCAAACTAGTTTTACTACTGTTTATAGCCACACTAAGAGAGAACATCTATTGGTCAACTTAGTGTCATTTTTACTTCAATTATAATGAATGACAAAAAAAAAAAAAAATGATAATGAGCAGCTTTGTGAGACATCACATACAAGTATTAGTAAATATCAGGTAAAGATCATCTTTTGGATCTTTGTTAGTCATTAGAGATGAACTAAAGATATACTCATCCAATGTTAGCAATGTAGAATAGAAGTTGTTCTTATAGTAAATATCTGAAAATCAAAGCTTGCTTGCTCTCTCCCCCCTTGGATGTGGTTTACAACTTAAAGCATGGTTCCCTGTCTCTATTTTGATTTACTCTTTAAAAACAAAATCTAAGCACATTTGACTTGTGAGCTCTTGTTGAGAATAAAACTGAGGGCGTGTTATCAAGCAATGTGCTGTGATGTGGTCAGCCATCCACATGCAGCTTAAGATTTGGAAAATTTCTAGAATTACTGGTTCTCACATGTACTGAGCACAGGCATAAGTCAAATTAAAATACATACAAGGTTTCACAGACCAGACCCATTTATTTTTCAGTAAGCAGCTCAGGCAAATAATCCTCATTATGTGAAAGACATATTGGAAAGGGGGCATGGTTACAAAATTATTACCAGAAAAGATCATCTTTTACTAACCAGCCTATGGAGAAGGAATGGAGCAGCTTCAGTTACAGATAGTGTTTTGAGGTGACATTACCAACATTAAATATTTTCTTAGGTAAAGAACTCCAATTTAGATCATTTTCTTCAAATAAATGGCATATCATATAGCCAATGAGCATCTGAAGTACAAGAGGATATATTTCTTTCTTGTTTCAGCAATCATTTAACTTCAACTTGAAATACTTAATTAAATCAGGTGATTGCAGAAAACAATATCTTTAAAATTAAATTAAACACATCCTTTTTAATTTGTAGGATTTTTTTTTTGCAGGTTTATGTGTCAATTTTAAAAACATCTTGAACTCTGAATTTTTAAATATGTACATATCAGGATGGTAAATAACTACAACAAAACAGAAAAAATAAAAACAAAAAGATATTGGCAATAAAAAATTAATAACTGAAAAGTAATGGGTTAAAGACTAAATAGTGACAGATCAAAACTATGCTAACGGCAGACTTCCCAGTGGAGAACAGCCGTCTTTCATTTAGTGACGTCTATGGAGACGTCTTTCAAATTGTATCCCTCAACTATTTTTAATTTCTTTCTTCTCAATGTCCCCGTGCCCTTTGCAGAATAGTGTAAGTGCAGACATTTTTGTTTCTAAATTTAAGGCTGCACCCATAGAAAAATCTGCCATAAAATAAAAAAAATATAGAGACAACTATTATGTAGGACTTAAAAAAAAAAAAACAAAAACAAAAAATATTGCTAATCAAAATAGTTTCTGTAAAACGTTCTAAAATGTATAATTATTTAAATGCTATGGAGCAGAAGAGTTCATTTTTATTTAATTGTTAACATTTTTTCATACTGAAGTAAACCACTGAAATAATTGGTGCATACCTCTTTCAGTCAATGGATATTTTTGATAATTTCCTTAAAGTTTTTTTTAAAATTTACAGAGAGAGTTCACTTACAGGTAAACAGTAAATCAATCAAATAATTTTAAATTATCAAATACAAAACATTGCACTAATACGTGAAATCTCAAAAGTATACCTACATCTAACTTGCATATGCACATATATTGCTTATGTTCATTTGAAATAAAGTGTTTGGCTTTTCTGTATTATTTCTAATATGGAATACTGAATTACAGTATGTCGGTGTCCCTGGTGGTCATGTGACCTGCATCAACCAAAGGTGTTATAGCATCTCTCTCTCTCTCTCCATGGTTAAATTGCTTTTACACCATGCAAGTCAAAAAATACTGTTCTGTTAGGTAAGAGCTTTTAGAAATCAGATCAGCCAACCAAAATTGTTGGTAATCTAGTTCTGTTACTTGAAAATTGCCAGCATTTTCCAGATTTCTTGAGTTTTAACTGAAATTCATTTTTAATTTCAGTCTCTGGAATATTTCAGTTAAGAGAGGGTCCAGTATTTAAAATAGACAAACATCATTTTTACTTAATTTTGAATCACCACCAAAATTTTTTTTTAACGTAGTGTTTGTGAAATTAAACATATATAAGCAATACTTAATTGTTTGTAAAGATGGTCTTTTGGTTCCTTATAGTGTTCTTAAAGATAATGCCTGAAATTTTGTTTATACAGATTGATAAAAACTGAATATAACATTCTTTCAACAATCCAACTTCTGTAAGAATACAAAGCAAAAAAATACTAGCAACAGGGTCCTGAATAAACGCCAACTGCTCAGTGCCTACTTCACAGCAGCCAACTCTGATCTCCATGCCCTTAAAGGGGACAGTCACAACAATCTCCAATGTGGCTCTGATAGGTGCTGTACAAATCAACCACCATCTGGTCATGGGGAACAAACGACGAAACATCAATTTATGGATTATAAAAAAGATAAGACAAGACAAACCAACAGCAATCTGTCCCTCTCTGGCTGTCTACGCTAAACAACAATTTAAGCATTAATCAATAGCACGAAAAAATGACTCAAATTATTCGCTTCTGCTGAGTGGTCTGCACAAGATCTTCCTTCTAATACATTTTATTTGCAAAGCCATTTGCAATGACATGTTGCCAGTTATCACCTAATTAACTACCAAATTGTTTTAATCTTTAAAAATAAGACAATAACAAATATGCTTTAAGACCTTTCAGATGTTAAAAAAAAAAAAGTTAAATGTTTTTCCATATGGAATTGCTAACATTAGTATAAATTATTGAAAATTCACAGAAATATTGCCATTAACGACCAACAGTTTATGCGAATGCCGTACTAACAAAGTTAGACGTCTGGATTTTAATGTGTAAGTTGCCCAAACAGATTAAAATGTCTCTCTCCCCAAAGACAGATAGCAGTAGTGCTTTAGAATGACTCTAGCAACAAAATGATAACAGCTAATATCTTGAAAAAACTAGATGAGCTTATCCTCTTACAAAGTACTGTCAGAGGCTTTGTCAATAAGGATCACTTTAACTTGGATTCAGTGTCACTAAAAAACCTAGTTCAGAATGGGTGAAAATCCACAACTATGTAAAAAAAAAAAAAAAAAAATGGTTTGCTTTTGTTTTTCTTTTTTTAAAAATTCCATAACAGCAAAAGGGATTCTGTACAGGGTGATGTATCATTTGTTCACCTAGCCAACCAGGAAATGATGTACTACCACCATCAAATACCTTATGGCCATCATTGTTAATAGATTGCTGGTTAAAATAAAAATACACATTCGCTATTTAGAGTTTTACCGGGCTTCTGTGCAAGTTATTACAAGCACGGCAAGAGAATTTGTCCAGTTCCTATATTGTGGTTGCTAGCCATGCTCTGGTCTATGACCAGGCTTGTTTTCTTGCCCTAGGGGTTAAGATTTTGTTGGATCCATTGCAGATCCAGCATGCCCAGGCTTGTGAGAGGGATCATCAATATAGTCTGTGGCCTTAAGTCGGGGAATTGTAAGACTGCTGTCTGGCACCACTTGAGGCTTACACCCCACCCTGAAACTGAATGTAGATATGGTGAACCCCCCAACCTCTGAAAGGAGACAGAAATCCACTAATTGAGGCAAAATAAGCACCTAACTACTAGCTTTGTATTCTAGAAATCAGTTGTATTTAATAAGAACTAACTTTTTGGAAAGAGTGAACATAGTTTCACATTTCACTGCACCATGTACACAGCAAAGTCTACAGGCACAAACATTTACCTAGAAAACAAGAACGTGGCCCCTCTTTCACATTATTTGTAAACACCGAAACAATAAGACTTAGCCCGGAATGAAAGCTTAATAATTACTGCTTGCTGGTCATTTCAGTAAAGAGGACTAACTGTGAAAAAGATAAAAGTTGAACTTCAGTAAAGAACTAGAAAATGCAGACATCGGCTAAACCCCTAGGAGTTACTATAGAAGACTGTCACAAATAAAATGCTTTGTCCTATTCAAATGGCGAACACTGGCTTGTTTTGGGGATTTTAACTAGTGTCTTGGAAAGTACACCTTCACACACCCTTTTTCCTTTTTTTGGAACCCCACCCCACCAATACTTTTTTTCTTCTTTTTTTTTTACCAAATTATTATTCACAAGATGACAGTTCAGCCAATGTTGGTTTTGTAAATAAAAAGGATCGCTAGTTCAGTCCGCGTAACATTTTGTTGTGATTTTAAATTTCCATGAGAGCTTTGGTTATTTTTCCTATATCTGCATCAGCCATTCACTGCCTTATTGCAGACATGTTAAGTAAATGGGTCCTCAAACCCCCCCCCCCAATGGAGGTGGAGTTTGGCAAACTTTCTATAGTATAGCTAAACAGTAGTTCTGGAATGGATTTTCCATTTAACCACCTTTTCATTCAATATAGTTTCTTGTCCCAAGCCCAGATGTGGATAGCACCAGGCTACCATTCTGACTGGTTCCTACGCCATATTACATTAGCGCTAGAAGGATGCATGGTATGATGTAGTATCTACAATATATAAACCATGAATTATCATTTCAGATGAACTATTTTTAAAGAAGAATAATAATATAGGTGAGTGAAGAATTCCAATTTTTGTACTGAAGGATTTTAAGACTCCGACATGTTGATCTGCTTTAATCTAAACTACTATGGAACTTTTATACTTGATAACATTGTCAGAGATCAGGAAAATTAAACAGAACAGTATATTATAAAGTAGGACAGAGGAAGAATCTGAACAATACTCTGGTAAAGCACTGAGCAAATGCTGTTGACCATTCATATGGCCTTTACATACCCTGCAGACTTCTCTGGTCTCTGGAACTTGGGTGCCATGATTCATTTGTGACAGAATCATGAGTGAGCTATTTTGCTTCTAGTCATAGGATGACATGAATCGAAAATTGTACTGGGTTCCAACTTGAGCTATTACGTAATAATGGAGCTGTGGCTGGTTGTCTTTCTGCACAAGTCACCACAATAACCAGTCATTATAAATTCTAACAGTTATACTACTACAGAAAAGTAAAAACCTAGTGTGAAATTTACCAATGAAACAAGTGGTGAGCTGCAAGAGCCCTTGCACAGATCCTTGATGGCTTTCTGCCTCCTTGAATCTACTAAAATAAACGAAATAGTGAAACTTTTATTTTTTTTTAGGGGTGCAGATTTAGCTGATTCATTTTTTCAGAACAACACATAGGCATGCTTCTAAAGGATTTTAAAAAAATTAAGTGCATTTTAATTTTAAAAATTATTTTTTGAAACCATACTGCAGTATTTCAGTGGTTGATGATTTCAGGTTTTAAATCATAGAATATTGCTCATTTTTTCCATGCCAAAAAAAAGCTAGAATCGTCGAGTTCAAGTGCAATTTTTACGTGTTCTGAATGTGTGGATACAGAAAAAAAATGGCTATTCTGACTGCACAGCATAACAGATGCATTTGTTAATGCCAAATAAGTGATTTTCATTCACTGTTGTCAGCTGCATGTGTGTACCCATAGCATTATTGCTTTTCATTTGAAAGTTTCAAATACTGACAATGATAGAGAAAAACACCAATTAGTACCTTTGAAATTGGAGAGAGAGGGGGAGAACACCTACACAGATGGGTAAAGGAGGGAGAAAGAAAAACATGCCACTGATTGACACCACAAGTACCTGCGTACAAACTACACTCACTGAAAAACTTCCAAATTTCTATGATAATTTTGATTTCTCTCAAGTTAGCTGACAGCAATAATACCTAATTAAAACTGATCCAGCAACAAAAAGGGGCTGTAATATAGATTGATAATTGGCTAATAGCTATTGAAAGCTGAGCTGTTGGTTCTCTTAAAATTTACTTAAGAAAGCAACTGCAGAAAAAATAAAGTGTGCAGCTGAAAACAGAAGTAACGAAGCTTTTATCCGAGTAATGAAAACAGTAGTTTGGCGGGTGTTTAGCGAGTTTCTGAAAAAGTTAGTTAATCTAATTTGTGGATGCCATGGAAATTTGCAATTTTTACCTTAATTTTTTTTTCTTGTTGTTGTAATAAGGTATTGGAAAAAAAAACCCCAGTTAAATGCCATACTATGTACATCTTTTCTAAAAACGTTTCCCAATCAGCTGTCTAAAGTATTATTTTCTCCCATTTGAACTAAAATCTTTTCCCCTCCAAAACCAAAAAGGCAATGACCATAAACTGAGGTGCACCTGTACTCTTTGTTCCTGTAATAAATTGCCATCAACTTAGCCATGTTATCAAGCCTTCTAACCCTGACCAAACTGGCGGCACTATCATAGCTAATAAAGGATGATTAATGAAACTCCACTAGAAGATCCAAGCTTAGCAAGATGTATTTTCTCAATGATCACAGAAGCTAAGCTGATTACCCAATTTAAGAGAGCACCTGTCATAAAGTCTAATTTAAACCCTCCCATGAGTAATCGCTAAAAATAGGTTTAGCTCAAAGAAATTTGTTACAATTTCTCCCCTCACAAAAAAGAAAAAGAGGGGAAATGTGGGAAAAAAAAGAAGCAAAAGTAATGAACTTTCACAATAGGAGTCTTTTATTCTTGATATCAAATCTGGATAATCAATGTTAGGGCTGATTTACACCAGCAGAAACCAAATTGTCAGCCTTGCACACCACCTCATTATGAAGATAATAATGTATTACAGCATTCTGAATCTTGAATCACCAAACTAAATCGTAAAATATATATAAGTTTAAGAACAAAGTTAATGGTGTGTGTGTGTTATTTACAGAAAAAAGTGATGGGCACCAAATGGAAATCCTGTGAGTAGAGGTAAGTATGCTGACCTTTAAATAATACCATCATCATGGTTTACTTTTAAAGACAACTAATGTTTCATTTGCAGCAGTTATTGCAGTAAGCCTTTCTATACAAACCACTAACCCCACACTGTCTGATAAGCATACATGTGAAAGTTCAGCACAGATAATCAAGTAAAGTTGGCTCTGGGAAATTTGAACCAAAGTTTTTTTAGTTCTGCTCAGAAAATCTAAGATCAGTAAATAACCAAATTTTTTTAGGTATGTACGAGTGCATGCATGCATTTGTTTTCTCTTCTCCTTTTTAAAATGTCAATCTTCAAAGTACATGGACCAGTTTGATTTAACCCCTTGTTTCTAATAATGAGCTTTGTTGGACATGCTAATGATAATGCCACTTGGCCAAATGTGTTAAGAAAATCTTTATAAAAAAAGAAATAGTAAAGTTGAAAAACATGATTTTTATTCAAATTCTAACTACACTACACACACTGGATAAAAATCTTTTACTTTGAGTTTAATGACTGGCATTAAGAATCAAATCCCTAACTTTACATAGTAAATTTTCAATCTTGCCCACAACGTAAAGATAGCCTGTTCCTTTACTCCAGTCATTAAGGATGAATCAAGGATAAACTTCAGTTTAATAACAGATCATGCCTTTCAGATCTATACATTACTTATTAGACCATCTTTATGCCAAGCAGTGTTGGTACAATTGTTTAAACAAAGGTTGTCGAAGAACAAAATGTTCAGCTTCCACTCTTCTACTTCCAAAGATTTTGTTTGGTTTTATTTAAAATGAAGCAAAGACAAAAGAGCGGTGAATAAAAAATAAAATTCACAATGTACACATGAAATAAAAAAATTCAGATAAAAAGTCTTAAAACACAGGATGTGATTGTGCACTGGCTATTAGCATTCTCACATTACCAGTAAAATATATTCTTTCCTTCTGCAAACACCTGAGCGACAGCTAGATCCCTCTACCTGACATCTTTCAGTCAGCAGTATTTCATGTTTAGAAGATTGCTGTGACACTACTCTATGCATGACTGCGATAATATCTTTGACCTTTAAAGGATTTCAAATGGAGATTCTCATAAACAATCAATATAAACATAAGCAGCATGTAGCACATGCTAAATAGTTTGGATAGTTTTTGTTATCTATTTCTTATCAATTATTGAGAACTCTGGGTTACATTTAAGGCGGCCAGATTAGATTTTGTGGCATCTCAAAATGCTACCAAAGGGTTGAAGTGAATGAATCAGATTATTAAAAACATGGTTGATTGCTTGAGTGTGTGATAAATATTAGTTTTGTGATTCTAAATGTAGTAGTATTTCCTGTCACATATCAGCTAAATACAACCTTATGAGAGAGAAAAAACAAATTACCTGTTGGCTGACCAAATTTCAAAAAATAAAGGTTTAATGAAATGAAAACTAGATGGTGTATAAAAATTCCAGTGTCCATTAAAGGATTTCAACTGTGGGACAGAGAATACATATACCAGGTATTTTCTGTCTGTCTGCATATCTATAAAAACAGTCCCACTAAAATTTTTCCACTGTGCCTTAATGGAGTAAACACAGTTAAAAAGGTCATCAGCTAACCACCAATCACTTTGTTGTTAGAGAGGCAAAAGTGGTCTTTTAAAGAAAATTTAATGCAATAAATTAATGAAAAAAACAAACAAACAAACTATTCATGCTTGCAAATTTTTCCAGCAAAAATTCGGTCTAAATGAAACAAGTGAATATAGATAAATTACCACCATATGTTATCTTATGAGACATGAAAGAAGTACAGGGAACCTTCGGTCAACAAACGAGATAGGGACTGGAAAATGCATTTGTAAGCTGATTGTTTGGAACTCAAATTGAATATTTCCATAAGAAATAACTAAAGAATAGAGGGGTTCCATCAGACACCCAAAGTTCCCCTTTTGAGGTATTTTCAGGACAGAAAATGACAAGTAAATGTATTGTACAACATCATTTAGTACTCCACCTTGGATCCTGTTATTTTTAGTTGTAGGGAGTGATGAGTTATTAGAGTGCATGATGGGGACGTGGAAGATTGAGGTGTCATAGCAGGGCATCTTGTAGGTAAATCACAAGAGCTTAAGGTATTATTATATGGAGCTACTGGAGGAGGTGACTCAATAGGTGACTTGGTAACTGGAGGTGATGAAAAATATTTTTCAATTCTTGTTTGAACACATGTTCTTTTCTACTCCTCCAGGATTTCCTTACAGCAGGCAAGATCACTGTGGCCAGCTGTATTGACTCTGGAAAATCTGGAGCAGTTGGGGTCCATATTTTCAAATTTGGCCATTGTCTCTTCGATTTTTCTGAAGGCAGCAACATTTGCTTCATTGAGAATTGTTCGGACGGTGGGAGGTATCTTCCTCAGCTTCAGACAAACTCTTGGGCCCTCTTCTGCCCTTCCAGCTTGATCAGCTCCTGTTGATGGGAGTTAGGTAACTCCTCAATGTCTTCCTCTTCCAGGTCCAAATAGAGTTGCTTCCCCATGTCTTCCTCCAATGAACTGGATCTACCAATGTGCCCAATGTTTTGAATAGTAACCTACGTTGCACGCATTTTTAATCCCTCTTGGCTCTCTGGAGCGATGTTTGTAAAGTTTAGAATATCATAACCCGAATGTTTGGGACCCAAGGGTTCCCTGTATATACACGAGATGTAGCAGTTTTACAGAATCTCTTGTAAAAATCCCAGAAAATATTTGGTTTCAGTTAAATTATAGGATAAATTTTACTTCATTTAAAGTTAACAAGTAATGAAAAAAATTCAGAAAATTATTTTCTGGGGAAAAGATGCTTGCTTGCTTGTATCTAATGAAAAATCAAATACATTTCCTCTAGATCAATTTTTTAACACCTCTAAACATCTATTACACAAATAATAAAGACCATAATTAATACTAAAAATTCCAATTTATAAAACAAGGTAGCAAAAACATTTTTTTAAAAAGTAATTTGACAATCATCAAAGCTGTTTAGAAATGAATGAACAAGATCCCGTTAAAACAGTTGTCACCATAATATAGGTTTTATTCTGAACTACCAAAAAAAAAAAAAAAAATTCCATCCTGAGCAGGCCCGAAATAATATGATCCTATAAAATTTCTTTCATCTAAATTAGATCTTATCCTATGAAATGTTTCTCTCTCTCTCTCTCTAGGCTTTACAACTACATTTTCAAGAAATATATAACTTTTTCCTTTTAGTTTTCCAATCCTGAATGTTAAATATTCCTGAAAAAAAAATATTTTTAACATGTTTAATCATGATTACATATTAATAATCAAAATAAAAAAAACTCTTCAACCCAATTTTTGCATAGACCTCTAATATGACTATTTACAGTTATCCTGGCCATTGGTGTTGTGTGATTCTTCAAGGCTTGTCAGCACAAGGCTCAAATCATTTGATAGTTCTACTGCCTCAAGTGCTGCATGCGGTTGGCTCCATAACTGTCATGTCATTCAAAGGTTACACTAGACATAGAGCCATCACAAATGTTCAAATAATAAACTTACCAAACATTGAGGAGAAAATGGCACTTCAATGGCAACTTACTGATGAGCAATGATACGTAGCCATAACTAGGCTACAGACCAGAAGTAGATGTGTGTGGCTGCTAAAATTCATGCAGAAGTATTATCAACCAAATTTGGCAAAGGTATAGAGAGACTGCTTCAGTTCATGAAAGACCTGACAGTAGGCGCCATAGCGATACCTGTTACATCACCTATCATGCTAAGATGTGCAGTTTTGCCAAGCCAATTCTATCTCAAATGAATTGCAGCAAGTCCATGGGACATAAGTCCAACCAAATTGTACAAAATCAGCTACACTCTGCTAATCTATATGCTAGATATCCAGTATTTCACTTACCCCTAACCTTAGCACATTGTAGGATGAGATTGGAATAGGAAAAAGACTATTATGTTAAACTTTGGAAGTCAGGAGCCAGGTTCTCTTCTTTAATGAGAGTAAATTCAACTTCCATCACATCTGCTCTCTTCTCCCATCCTGATAATAAGCAATGTGCAAAGACACATGCTGTCATATCCGAGTTTCTAATTTTTTGACCAAGCACTAAATAATTTAAATATTTCATGGTTTTGTTATATTTTTAGTAAAACAAAACAAAAAAAAAAAAAAAGCTCAATAGATGCATTGTTTTCAAAGTTGCTTTTTTCAAGAAATATCTTTTCCCTAAGTTTGGAATCTTTTGAGCTAAGAAAGCAAACAGTTACCAGATAAACACTGCTGTTGTTCTTTGATCATGATAGCTTGTGCTTCTTATTACCATTTTTTCCAATCATTTTAATAATCTTAGCTTTACATGTTCTCTGGGACAGATTTAATAACTGTTTTTGTTTTCTCATGTCTGAATCATTTATCATAACAGATTATTGCCCTTCAATCATTTCTTTCTTAGATTTGAGGTGGGGGTGTCTGGATTTTTGCAGTGATGTTCCAGAATTATTTATGCATGTCCAGATATTTTAAGACGAATACAAAAATCTTGTACGTAAAACGGGAATAAACTAAATTAGTTCAAACATTCTTATGCTGTAAGTCACATTTTGGCAAGTAACTATGATAAACTTCATTGTGAACCAGTCTTACTCTTGTCTGTGACTTCCTTATACTAGCCCTCCCTGTACCAGTTTTTTAAAAAACCCTGCTTATATCATCTTGGGGGGGGTACATTTTCACTTTAGCCTAGAAGCACTGGTCAATGCTCATATTGGACTGGCCATCTATATAATCAACATACTAGTAAAGCCAGGAATTTGGAAGGCGCTGCATGCCACAGCCCTCACCTGTGCTAAGTAGTGCAGATTTTAAAGGTATGGGTGCATTAAGCAAATGGTTAAAGACTATTGTAGCCCTTAAAAAAAAAAATATCTGAAGATCAGCTATTTGTTATTTTTCCCCTTTGATGTTTCAAAGTTTTACTTGAAACAAGACAGAAAAGAAAAGGAAAAACTATCTTATCCCTAGAGGTCTGCAAGAATTTCAGCTACTGGTAAAAATAAAACTGGAATTATTTCTTGGCATTTTAATTTTAAAACAAAATCCTTTGCTGTTCAAGACAAGTCCAAAATTTAGCAAACTGTGTTTCCTGAAAAGTAAATATCTTTTAACCATATTTAATTATGAGACAACCTAGTCAGCTACCAACAGCTCACTATATACTTCTTAGCTAAAATACTGTAAAAAAAACAAAATTAAAATGATATTTTCAATGTGTGTAAATGCTAGAGACATTCAAATGGAACTCAGCTGAAATAGTATTGCCAGAATGGTATCTAGCATGGCTTCATCTGAACATCCCTAGTATATAGGGAATTTGTTTCCAATAATCTTCAAAATATAAATATCATTATCAACAACTGTTGTCTCTAGACTAGAATAGTAGTTGCAGAATACCTAAACAATGCTTTAACAGATAAGTTAAAAATTCTTCTAATGCATTATCCAAAATATAGAATTTAAAAACATGCTACTAATTATTGATATCAAATGATCATCTGCTTTCATTCAACAAAGGATTTTAAAGAATATGGCCCAGTAGATACCTAATTTTAAAATAATTAGGCTATAGTAGTTATAACTTTTACAGTAAAAAGGGCAATGCTGCAGCTACTGCATGCATGAAATTCAAGCACAAAAAAATCTGATGAACACCTAGTATCTACTAGAGATGATCAAATGAAGCTAGGCTCAAATAGCATCTCAATAATGGTATCTGTCCAGTTTTCATTTGAACATCTCTATACTACTTAGCAATAAATGAATTTGCTATGTTAGTACAGAGCTTCTAAGTGAGCAATAGTGCTTCCCAAACATCATGTTGAGCTCCCCGCTGCTGACATCACCCTTCTGGACAAACAAGATGAGCCATACAAAGATAAGATGCTACTTTAGAGCGGAAAGCAGACCACTCAAACTGTATCCTGGTAAAAAAAAGCCAGCATTGCGTTAAAATTTTCAAGCAAAGACAAAGCATGTTTGTACGTAATATACAGTTTAAAAATATATTTTTCACTATAAGTCAGTAGCTCCTGCACACTACATCTTTAGCTGCTGAGCAAACTAAAAAAAAGAGAGTCATATTTGGTTTTTTAAAAAAAGAAAAATTTGGTAATAAACACCAATAAACAATATACCATAATATATATAGTGTAGCCAAAGTTAATAAATCTCAAACTGAAAAGTTAACTTTTCACCCCAGAAATGTCACAAGTGCTATGCTAGTTAAAATTTGAAAAAGAAAAAAAACTTTGATATACTAAAGTATAGGTGGTATGATGAAAAACTTCTCAGATGTGGCAATATCATGACACTACTATGAAGGGGACGCCTGTGAATAGTTAGTTACCTTCTGCCTGCATGCATGCACCTATTCCAGTGGTTCTATAACTTCTGGGAGCATCTCATTCTTCTTTCAGAATCCAGTGTAAAGTTTCATTTGCATTAATAATGGACATCAAATTTTTTCCCTTTCAAAGCATGCCTACTTTTAGGGCACATGGTGCCAAATATGGTGAATACAACAGATGCACAATAATTGGAATGCAGTGACTGGCCAAAAACTGATGCAGGTGCATTGTCATGAAGCAACATCCAAATTTTAGATTTTCACTTCTCAAAACAGTTATGGAGAATGTCTGGTTCACTGATCTTTTGGGGAAAATTCATGGTGTATTAACTTTTCATGGTAAAAGCATGCTATCAGTACGGTCTTCACTTTCATCACCTGCTAATATATTATGAAGACATTCTTGATTTTTTACAGCTTTTTCTTTACAATCCTTGCACAAAGACAAAGCTTTTTTGTTCAGTGAAAGTTGAACAAACTTTGAGATAGACCACATATTTGAATCTCCTGTAATAATTTATAGACATGCTATTAGAAACATTAACTTCTTCAGCATCTTCTCTGATAGTTATTTACCTATTTGCATAAATCATCCGTGTGTAAAGTTGTTGCCTGTCCAAACTATAGATCATCTTCAATAGATGTTCTACCATCTCTAAATCAAGAAAACTATTCAAATGTTATAGTATGGAACAGTGTCATACCAATAAACACTGCTCATATATGTTTGGCATCTTGAGATGTTCCCAGCATTGCTGGTATTCCCATGCTGCTACTTTAGTTGTGGTGTCTGCATAATTAGGAGTCCATTCAAATATTACACGTAGCATCTCAATTGCTCATGTCACCACACTAAATTCACTCAGAGGCATGATTAAGATTTCATATTATTATTAACAAAAAAACAAAATATATCACACAAAATCACTGCTGATTTTTGGGGTTAAAATCACGTGCCACAGCACCAGTAAAGGTTTATAAAAAGAAAACTGAAATATTTGAGGGATGAAAGAATTAAAACAGCATTGTGAAACTAAGCGGGCATGCTTACCTGGAATGTAGACAGCATGTGACAAACTCCCCTTTCTGGATTTGTTGGCCTCCTTTTCCTCCTGGATTGATGTGGTTCCAGTGATGGCACTTTTCTCCATGTGGGAAACATGATGGCTGCTGTCAAAGGATTGGCTCCGAAATCTACAGAAATTGGAAAAGAAGAAAGGAGGGACACTAATAAAACACGCGCAGTAAAAGTGATATTCCAGGTTACTCTGTTGGTAAAATAGTCAAGACAACTTAACAATTAGCAGTTTGTGCCAGTAAAAATAAGCTTTAAATACAAACACCACCAGTATCTGTCCTCACTACAAACCCTGATGATGATCAATAAAAACGCTACTTCCGTTATTAATAAGATGGAAAAACAAAATATCCCTTTTAGCTTTTATTTTTTAATTGAAGCTCTCTTTCCTTGAAAGCAAGCAATCTAGATGTTCTTTAAAACCATTAGGAAATTTGTTTCCACTTTTTTTCTATGACAATATTCTGGGAATTTACAAGTCAGCTAATTCTTTAAGAAATGAAAGTCTGGTTTATGCCAATCAAGCCTCACATTCACTTAGCTTGTGACTGGATGCCAAAGTATGCTCTGCTGCAATTGTTTAATTAGTGTAATAGTAGATAAGATCATCAGAAACAATTACAGTGTTCAATTATTGAAGCAAAACCTGAACAAATCCACTGTAGATGGTCACCATACTGTATTTCACTCAATGTTTGCTGTTAGGGTTGACTGTCGTGTGCCTATCCAGAACACTAGCTGAACATGGAGAGACAGTGAAACCCATGGCCAGTGCAAAAGTGTCCAATGTACTTGGATGTCCGCTGACCTTATGAAATTCCTTACAAGAATTCTTTATTTTTCAGATGTGGGAAGAAACTGGAGAACCTATAGGAAATTCACACAGACGACTGGTAACAAAAAGCAAGAAGCTGTGCCAGGGTGAAATGCCTGACTGGGATTTGAACTTGGGCCTCCAACCTTAGCACTTCATTAGTCACTGGAACACTGCGCTGTCAAAAGGTTTTCCATTACAACAGTTTAAAATGTAAAGGTCTATTAAAATACTTTTAAAAAAAATTATTATTTACAATAAACATGAAATTTCATTGGCCTTTGAAAAATGTAGCAAACAATGAGCAAATGAACCTATTTTATTCTATACTTTGGGATTTTTGGCGCTAAGTTAACTGTACAAATTCTGAAATGTGTGTATAACATGGCTGTCTTATAATCTAGAAGTTAAAAAAAAAAAATGGGAGTAAGTGCCCACCAATCAAAATAGATCATAAGCAACAACAATTCAAATATGTATATAGATGGATTATTGCTTCTCTTATACTCATTCAGGTATAAAGGATTAATCAGGATCTCTGAAACAATGAATTTTAAAAATTGTTAAGACTAAGAACTATAAACCAATCATATTTATAGACTCTTGCTAGATACTCATCCATAACTTTCTGAACTACTATATAAAACAAAAAACCAGATACACGCTGCTGTACATGGATTCACCAGAATAAACCATCAAGCATAATCAAAAGATATATTAAAGAAAGTCTTGTGATGAAGTATTTAAAAGTATAGCATATTTTATTCCTATGAGGCCCTTAGAATCCCATACATGTAACTCAATATGCCTCATTGTATATATGAAAAAAAAAACATAATAAAGCCAGATATTTTTAAACAGTGCCAAAAATTAAAAATTAAGCTATTTTGAGAATCTTGGCAAAACATCCTGCACAGATCTCATTCACAATATATTGTTTATGTACATCACTTATTAATATCCACTTCAGCAGGAAAAGATTCTTAACACATTTCTCACATTCAGCACTAAAGTATAAACAGATTAACAAAAGTCTTCTTTCAAGTCTTGCCTGACAAACTTAACTTTTTAAAAAAGCCATTCACTTGTGAACTTTCTGATGCTTATAGCCATCCTCTGCTTTGCATTATTTGAATGCCAGCTCCAAGACATTAAAAAGAAAATCAATAGTTTTATTATTTGCAGTACAGTTTAGTGCCCCCAAAACAACTGTTTAAATACTCCAGCTTCATCTTTAAGCTACAAGCCATTGTGAACGAACACTAAGTTTCTATTTTCTGTAACAGTTTATCATAACCAAAAAATTGTGGACTTATTAATAAAATATCCCACATTTCATACACTAATCGGTTTATTAGCACATACAGTTGCAACAAGAAATATGAACAGCCACCAGAACAGATTTCTGCCCACTGTGCACAGACTCACGCAGTAACCCAGCAGAGCAGAACCTCATCAGGTATGTCTACAGTTTTAGATGGCTGTCTGCGAAAAGAAAAGCATAATAACTGAATCCATGAAATAATTTTCAGTAGGATTTAAAGAGATGTAAAGAGGAATTGTTTCCAGGCTTTTGCCAGATGTAGAACCAACTTATTTTCCCTACAGACATTAAGCAAAGTTCGCAAGCAAGCATTTGGTAAACTAACATATAATAGGGCTATTAATCACTTATAATTTAAAATGCCTTTCAGAAAAACAAAAACAAAATTGGCAGATGCACTTGAATGTCTTAAGTAATTAATGTCCCGAATATGAATTTAATCATCTTCATAATTAGCAACTGAAAAGTAAGTAAAAAAAAAAACAAAAATCTTTGTTATATTAGTGAAGCACAGTAGTCCAGTCCACCAGTTGTCAGCCATACAATATAATGTAGGAAAACAAAGCTCCTTAGAAATTTACTTGACTACCACTAGACAGAGCATGGAATCATGGGAGATTTATGGCTCTAAGAATCAGAAGATAAAAAAAATTTTTAAAGTAAAAGAACAATGTTAATGGACATTATCATTACTGCACCTCATGTGGCCAAACAGTTGACTTCAGCAGGAAATGGGAAGTGCCACTAGATTAATTAGACAAAGATTAATGTGCCCAAAGCAAACCTATGCTAATAGGGAAGGGACTGGTACAAAAGAGCAAGTAGCACCCATCATGCTACTTGAGGTTTTCCAAACAAAAGTCGGCCTCCAACAGGCCAGCATGCTAAACACAACCACCATCCAGTGCATTCTTTTAAACATGACATTTTTATGTACTACTATTGTGTTTGAATATTTCTGGTTTTCAAACCTCTTTTAGAAGCCAACAGCAATGTATACAGATTTTTTATAACCTATATAGACACTGCAGAGGGAGACAAAAATAAAGAAAGTAATATATTTAAAAAATAATTTTAAAAAATCCAGCTCCTACCATTTCATTATACACAATTGTAGATACAAGAGTTGGTTAGAATCTACTTTCTAATATTTAATCAACTCCTCTGTTGAACTTTAGCTTGTGTGGCACAGATCTTGTAAACTAAAGTTATGTAAAATCCTTTCCCTCCAATTATAGTTTACTAAACACCATCAAATTACCCTGAAAATAAAAACAGGTAATTTTAATTGATCATGAAATTCCTTTGAACCATTTACTGACCCCTTAAATTTGAATGCTATACTTTTGCAGCACTTTAAGACCAACTGTTTCTAATCTACTAGGAACATTCAAATGAAACCTGGCCAGATGCAATCACAAGCCAGGTTTTATTTGAACATCTTATAAGGACTGAGCACTATTTATAGGCTCAAAGTGATAAATCTGTAACTATGTGTATGCAAAAATCAAAAGAAATAATTTTAAAGCCCTGTAAAAAAAAATATTAAAATCACAATTTTCTTTAATTGCTACCAGTAATTTTGCTGTTTAAACTTTCCAGAAATGTATTTTATATATTTTAACAATTCAGCTATCAAAATCACTTTGTAACTTTCTTTAAATTGATATTAACTCCACACCCAATGTTTAAATCATTACTATGGTATCAATGACCATGCTATTTTAATTAGCTTGAACTTCAGTAAGTTTCTCCAGGCTTGATAGAATGAGTAATCACATAACAGTAATTAGTTCTCACAAAAGAAAGTTGCATATTTTCCATATTAAATAAGCCTAACATCTAAATATACTACTCTTTGTATACCAAATAGCCTTCAAATCTGTATTACATAGGATGAGCTGTGGCCCAACATGCTTTGTTAATATAATTCTTTGTAATGACAAATGTCACTCCAACCCTACATGTTTTTCATATTGTTTAAATGTACAGCCAATTCAACACAAGTACTAGTGCTTCTAGGTAGTACAAGGTAAAAATTGACATGGCACATTGGGGTTTAAATGAAAACCTGTCAATTAGCATATTGCTTTTATAGAGTAAATTAACAAAAAGGTTTGTTCTTCCCAATAATTAACCTATATGATCATGAAATTTCAGTAAATTTAAACTTTTGATACTTTGAAAACTTCTATGGGCAATGCCATAGCTCTCCTGTCAAAGAGACCATAAATTTTGTATACATCCTAGTTATGTACAATGCTTGGTTACCCGTGATAGTTATGCATGAGGGCATTTGTATGGGTTGAGATGTAACTCTTCTATTCACCTTTCAGAAGAGCTAAAGAACAAGAGAGTTGGCTCCAAAATAACAATGAAAATTAATTGGATACAATTAATTATTTCTGATTGCTAAAATTATCCATCAGACTTAATAATTCCAATTTCTGCAGATTCAACTCCAAAAAAGCAAACTTGTCAAAAAAGGAAAACAAAGCAGCTTTTCCCTTATAGACTTGTTCGCATGTTTTTTGTCAGCTTACAGGACACATTCTCGACAGCACCCTGGCTCCGTTACATATAACAGTACCAACTGATAGAGTACAATTTTATAACATACTTTCCCTCTCATAACATGAAAGTTGTTTTTGGAACTAGAATCCCAATAGAAATACTAAAACAAAACTGAAGCATGTGAATGCACATGCTCGCATGTATTTATTAGTTTGTGTATATAGCATGTGAGATAAACTGGAAACCTTATTTTTTACTATACATTTTAAAATAAATTTTATGCCACTTTATTTGAAACCTAAGTGGTTATTTAAAAAAATGATATCAATCATTAGTAATTTTAATTTCTTATTTTAAAATAAAAACAAACTCATAAACATGCACCAGTTCCTCATAGATAACAATTTAATCATCCAATTAGAGAAAAATCATACTGGTTTTGTATTTCAAAAGATATTACTGTGAAAAAAAAAAATAAAAGAACAGCTTTTCTCGTGGTCTGTTTACATTTACAATACTCGTTTGTTTGTTTTTTTCTGTGATGATTTCCAAGCTACTCCTGTTATAACTGGAGACCTATTATTGCCATTACAATCCATCTATAAATGATAGAAGGTTCAACGAGTGATTGAAAACATTTTGTAGCAATGAAAGTTTTCGAATATTGATGAACTCTCCCTTCATACTATTTTCACAATCTTCTCTGAGTATGTAAATAAATACATAAAATTGCACCAAGATATAGTAATTACTGAAAAAAAATTACCATCAGCAGGTTGCACATTTTATAAGACCAACAAAAACAAAGGGTCGTTCGTGTCTGTAAGACCTGATGAATAATCCATGTAATGACAGATTATTGTAAACATTTCTCTTTAGCTAAAACACAAATCACTAATATATATTCACAAAGAGTGTCCCAAAATTATGTACACATACTACTATGCTACCATACAAAGGCATTTTGTCTCAAGTGGAAAAGTATTAGGTTTGGAAGCTCAGATTCTTATGTCAGGTGTTTTCAGTGTGTGCAGCTATTTGTGGATAAATACTTCACTGGGAGGTACATAAAAAAACAGTTGAACTTCCATCCTATGGAGGTTTGTTGAAGAACAAGGTACACACCACAAAACCAGCTACCATTCACAAACTCCAACAGATAATTGATGTTTTAACAGTTATTCCTGTGAAAACATGCACCGCTGCATTCCCTTTTGTTGCCAGATGCAATGCTGTGCGGCTGCCAATGGGTGACATTTTGAACACCTGTTTGAGGTATTTGATATATTGCTATATATATAGAAAGCAAAAATTCTAGTTTATAGAAAAAAGGTGTATACATGTATATTTTTAAATACTGAAGCAATTAGATGTACGTTTCATTTTCTTTACTAAGCATTCTCAGCTTGATATCTATTTTAGGGTGCATACACAAAACAAATGTAACAGATAATACCAGCATCCTTAGCAATCACCTGTGTCACTATCAAAATAACACTCTAAAAGCTCCCCCAGTTGTAGATAGCTCTCTGGCATCCTAGCCAAAGCAGCAACAAAATGTAAGTACTGATCATCAGACGCCTACAGAAGGCATCTTCTTAGGTCACTGTATCCTGTCATTTTTCTTCAATTGCATCAGCATCTAAATACTTTTGCAATCAATGAGAAGTCAGCAAGTAAAATTCTTAGCAGAGGAACACTTAGCATTAATCTACTGGTTCCTGCTGCATCAGATTTTTAATTAAAAACAGCAATAAGCCTGGTCCAATTCAGGATGCTTATCCATAGTAAGGTTGCAGGAAATCACAGTATTACTGTTGCTAAATCCACAATTTCTTCTGTCTTATTTATTCATGACTAACCTTATCAAAAGACAGTTCAAAATTGATGCTAAAGATCTTGAGCACAGCTTTTCTAAAGAAAAGGAGAGAATTCGATACCACAGCTGTCTTAGTACTAACTGCAAAGAAATTTCTCAAAATGGGTTTGGGCAAATAAATTTAAAATATCACAGCATCATCTACAGACTGTTGCCAGTATTTTTTGAAAAGGGCCAAATTTCATTTAAGTGTCTGAAATTTTTATAGATAGATAGAAACTGACCTTTTCAGGCTTACAGGCAAGCAAATAAAAGGAACAACTAAAAGTTTACACCTTTCACTGAGCTAGAAACTATTACGTTTTGCTTTATGTTGTGTTCTTCTTAATAAAATTGATCATAAAATTCAAAGCATCACCAGAAATTCTCCAAGCAATTCAAAAACCAAAATGACTCACTGATTCCTTTAAAAGAATTGTGAACTTAAACACAGTAAGTAAGACTGAAATACTAGCAACATGGCTAAAATAGATCTGCTATACTGGTATCTAGCAACTGTCACTTAATGATCAAGTTGGTCAGTTGCGGTGTCTTTCATGTCATCTCTTCGTTACACTGCATAACTTCTAAAATCACTAAAATGATCACCACAAAATGCAAACCATGACAATTTTTTCATCTTTAGAAAAACATTTCTTTTTAATAGTAGTTCATACTACCAACAAAATAAACTCTTTCAATGAAGTCTCCAAAAATTCCAAAGTTTGATGTCGGTGTAAGAGGTTGAATTAAATTATAAGAGAGGCTCTAACTCCAATATGAGAAAAAATATATTAAAATCTGACAATTTTTAAATTATCAAAGCAATTTATCAAAACAAAAAAGAACCTCCAACTCTCTAACTGCCCAAAAAACCAATTTGACAAAAAATTGTTTAATAACATTCATTTTTCCAGTATGGAATAAGTTAAAAATAAAATATACTCTCATACTTTACCAAAAATCTTTGTATAGAGCCCTGCCATGACTAGAATTTACATATTTCACTTGATAACATACTTAATTGTCCAATATTCATACAATGTGCAGATAAACAGTATATAATCACCATGCCAAAAACTGGTAGATCTAGCAATATTTGCTTATCCAAGAGCATGTTGTAGGGGCTGTTCAAAATCTGGCCCATGTCAGACAGATTGCCAAAGATTTAAAAATTCCTCATGGATCTGCAGCCAACTGAGACAAATGCCACTAGTGCAGCAAAGCTACCTAGAAAGCCTTAAAAAGTAACACCATGGAAAGAACAATCCAATACTTGCCACATCCACAATCACCAGAGTGACTGACAATCTAGTTAGTAAAAGAACTATAAACTTTTCCCTTTGAAAGAGAGAGAAGTCAGCAGCTATATATAATAAAGGATTGATTTATACTTTAATAAATGTGTCTAATTGGTTTAGTATATTTTAGAAAATAAAAAATTCATCCAATAAAAGTATTTTTTTTTTTAGCATTAACCCCAGTAATGTCTCCAAGCACTGAGTGGGATTAAGTACTTCTATAAAGACATTCTGGAGACAGACAACATGTGGAACTGAAAAAAAAAATGTACTTTCTTTTGGTCCATTTAGCTCTGCTCAAAAGTTTGAAAATGAAATTTTGTGGTGGTACTCAAATCAATTCCTCCCTTTATAGATGAGATATACTTATTAGCAGCTAAAGACAAGAAAAAAAAATGTAATTGGGTAGGTGAGTTTTTTTTGTAAAATTATAAATCCATGCACCAAGTCTCACTCATTTCATTAGTTAGATGTAAAAAAAAAAAAAAAAAATTTGTAAAATTTGTTCATGTCAGTAATGACTATGTACAGGAAATCTTCAAGAAGTATCAGGTCCATCTTCTATTTTATCCTATCTTGGGAAAGTTGAAAAATGTGAACATAACTTCAGTTTCTTTTCTTTCTCTCTCAGATTGTCATAATTTGGTGATTGGAATAAAATCAATGAAGTAGTTGTACTATATAATACAACTAAATTAATGTGTCAAACAATAAAAAGTTGGCTTTAATAAATTAATGCTTTCATCATTATAAGAGACATGTATTAGGCTGTTACAAACATTTTGTCAGTTTTTATATTGATAATTTGGGGTTCATTATTCTCATGCTTGTGAAGGTGCATGTAGATAAGTTATTATGCAAAACCTACCTTTTTAAAAATCATAAATATTTGTTTCAGGGTTCAGACTGAAAGTTGGATAGAAAATATTTTGTGCCATTTTGCTAATGGGTTCAAACTAGGCCACAAAACAAGCTCATAACATTAAGCAAGCATGGGGCAGGGACACATCAAATGAGCAAACATTACAACAATAGTTTGAAAAGTTATGATCAAGAGATGTGAGCCTCGAAGATAAGGAACATAGCGGACAACCTTTCAGCTGTGATGACGACCATCTGAAAGTCTCAGTTAAAGCTGATCCAAGAAAAACAGTGTGAGAAATTGCTGGAGAGCTTGATGTAAGCACTGCAAGTGTTTCTCGGTATCTTGACACAATCAGCAAAATGAAAATGCTTGACAAGTGGGTGCCTCATGAGTTGAATGAACAAAAACATGGAGGTCTGCTCTTGGTTTATCATAAGAAAAAACCTGGCAAAACCATCACAGCTGAAAGGTACTATCATGAATTAAATGTTGTTCATCAGAAACTCTCCCAATGATAGCCAGCACTGGTGAATTGAAGAGGCCCAATCCTGCTCCACAACAATGCTCGTCCTCATGTTGCAAGTGACTCTTCAGAAACTGAACACATCGGAGTATGAAGTTCTCCCTCACCCAGCCTATCCACCAGACCTTTCTCCCACAGACTAACACCTTTTCAGACACCTTCCTCCATGTGAAATCCTTACTCCAACCAAGCAGCAATGGAAACTGCTTTCCAACAGTTTATCAACTGCAGAAATCCAGATTTTTTTCAAAATGGTATTGTAACTTGGTAGAAAAGTATTGATTGAAATGGAACCTACTTTGATTAATAAACTTCATGTTCAGCAGCGATATGAAGTCCCATTGTTGGAGTAAAAAAACGGACAAAACTTTTGTAACAACCTAATATTTTAAGATAAGGATAATCTTTATGTGGCTGTTGATTACCATTAAGAACCAACTGGGTTTGGAAAACCACCAATAGCACAGTATCTCTTCTGTACCATCTACTATCATGTGCTAACTCTAAGCTAAACAAAAGAGTTCAGTGAACTCTCTTTAAAAATAACATAAGAGTAGTTTTGGTAATAGGAGGATAGTGCATTGGCACCACCAAACCATAAAAAGCTATTAATAGCTACAATCTAAATATAGGTTAACCCAATCCTGCCTAGACAAGATCCCAAAGCCATAAAGCATTGCATGTGACTACAAAACACAAAGTGCATAGGTATTCTAGGGAGCAAGAATGACATTATTAAATGTTTAACATTTTTATCAATTCCCACATGAAATTAATATTCTTAGGTCAACTCTGCCTCTATTATAAATGAGTACATGATGCAAGCTAGGGATCGAAGATAGATAGGAAATGAACTAGCCACCTGGCTTTATGACAGTAATTCCTTATTTATCACTTCATCAATCCTGCTCCATAGAGGGCATCCTTCACAAATGCTGCTAATGTACTCAGGTGCAAAAAAAAAAAGAAAAAAGATGCATTTGTCATTTTCACAAAGTTACACAAGGTAACAACCATGAAAGTGTTGTTGTGAACACAGATGTAAAAGAAACCCTAGAAATTTGTAGTGGCATATGTACAATACCCAAACAGTATCAAGATGTGAAAGCAACAAAAATTACACAAATAGTATAGTAATGTGTACATTGCAAGAGCATAAATATGTAAATATTTAGGTGTTTCTAAATGGTACAACTATTACAGATAAATGTCAATATTCAGTATTTCCCAAATGCATCTGAATGTCCATGGAATTTAGAAAAAAAAAAAAAAATCACCTTTAAATATCAGCAACTTTTGATTAAAACATCCCTGAGAAAGACAATGTAGTTATTTGAACATGCCCACAGCAAATTCACAATGTGACTCTCTGGATTAAAGCAGATGCACAGATTTTACCTTACATATAATAAATTTGTAACTATAGACAAAAACATTTTCTGCTGAGGAAGATAGGAAACTACAAAATGCTTTGTATTTTGCTTAAATTCATGCTCTAAGTACTGTATACCTACCTATGAATTTTAACAAACAGCCAAGTTACTACATCTTATTATACTATTTAAAATTTTTCATTTAAAAATAAAAAGAAACTTTTAAAAAGATTTTATGCATGGTAGAAAAGGTAAAAGAAATTTTTAAAAAAAATTTAAGCAAACAAACGAAAATATGGATGGAAAGATGAAAATTGAAATCAATTTATCTGATCCTAAACAAAAAGATGTTTTAGTACAAAGGTGTGTACTCATCTGTATAACATCCATCCGTGGTCACTTTTACTCATTTCTCAGAAAAAGTCCTCTCTATTTGATTTCTTCTCATTTCTGACCATGTAGATGCTGGTATTAAGTGTACCAGAAAAAATACCACATGCCAGAGCAATGCTACAGTTTTCTCTTGTGGTAACAACTGAAAAATGCTCGAGAAGCTATCACTTAATATCCAGATAAGTCCCTTAATGAAAATATCAAAAGGTATGCATTTATTTCATTCACACCTGAGGTAATAGGTATCAAGAATTAACAAAGCAACAATAAAGTAAATATGTATTTTGATAAAAAAAAAAAAAAATCAATGACATTTAAGTTAACATTTTATGAATGATTTTTGTACACATCATATCCCGAAGTCCATTTGTAGGTGTCCTTAAAAGCGTTAAAGTTTAGTATATCAGACTAAAGAAAAGGTCAAAGTCAAATGTTAAAAGAAAGATGAGAATAAACCTCTCTTACCCACCCTGAGCTTTTCAGCCATGTCAATAAAGTATTAAATATAAATAACCCTGAGCATTCTAATTATATATTTCCATTGTTGGTAGTTACAAGAACAGTTGTGTGCTGACTTTGCCTGACCAGACTACATCACCAAACATCAGTAATCCAAACCATTCTTCGATAACATCTACCAGTGCAGAGACCCAAACAAATCTCGACACAAAGGTCAGCAATCTGTCAGAAGAAACCAAATTTTTTATTTCCAATAAAGTTCAAGCCCAGCAAGAGATAAATATTGCTTAGGTAATTAAAGTTAAATGAAGCAAATGAAAAACAGTTCCTTTATTTAAATTTTTTTTTTTTTTTTTGCTTTCTGCTGTGTGTGAATCACAGCAGGGAAAAATCGATAAGGGCAGGTGTTTTATCCTGCCTACAAGAAGTCAATAAAGTTAGAGATCTTAAATAAAATTAGCTTGCATAAAAGAGGAATATCTACTTGGCTGTATAATTTGCTCTGCATTCCTCTAATAAATCCATTAAATCTCCGATCTTTCCTCCTTAATGCCTCAGCTTTCATATACACTTAAGCGTGGCAATAAATAAAACAAATATTTGTAACTGTTTTTTAATAAGTTTTCATATTAATGTTTTAAATATGATTATTCCCTTTTCTATTGATATGCATCTAATAAGTCTCAACTTAGCTACACAAAATATGTTTAGTAAAGGTTCCAGACTAATTATAGATATTGAATATTCAGTCTGAACACGAAGACCAGTATTTTGAACCATTTCTAAGACAATGCTGAGACTCTCCATTTTAAAAACAAAAAAGTGTTGCTAAAATCAAATATTGTCTCTAGATTTTGATTTCAAAGTTTTTCTTTTTCTTCAATTAAAATCCCATCCAAAACTCAATAAGACAACCAAAATGCATACATTAATAAAATCTATTTGTTTTAATTATTAAGTAGAAATTTTTTAAGATTCTAGTCTAGTCAGTTGGCATCTGTTAATGCAATGGGGTTTTACTGGAAAGTGGTTAATAGAGATGTGGCAGGCCTCCAAAATTTGCCATATCAGTTAGTGGATAATTCCCTAAGTACAGAAGATTAAGGGGATTCACCAAACTGAACCATTTTCCTCATCAGGAATCAAATTTTGGCCACTACAGATTATCAAATTCTATTTCAGTATATCAAAATCAGAAGTTCTACGGTGATTTGTTCCAGATTAAATGAACGATATTCTATGAGAGTTTTTCAATGAAGTCACTTACTGCCTGTACGAGGACTGTAGCTGAGGCAACTACTAAAAGCAGCTAAAATTTTATTAGCATACTTTCTGTTAATCGGTTAACACATGGTGAGAGTTGGCTCAAGTAAAGCATTATAAATAAAATCCTAAAATTTACCATTTAGCTGTAACATCTGAAAAAGACATTTGGATATAAAATACACCTTCACCAAAGTGCATTTAGAAGAACTAACTTAATTACAGAATTACATCTGACCAGGTTATTTACAATAATCCTTTAGGATAAGTTATTTTTAGCTACATGTAACAACTATACAACTCAATTTTAAGATCTTTATCAGTGCGAAAATTTTTAAAAACATATATACATTCATTAAAATCCATAATTGTAATCAACACTTTTTACAAAGCCCAAAGACTGGCTCTCTCAAGATTATATTACAAAGCTACCTTTATCTGCTGGACAGCAGCTTCTGGAAGTATAAATGCTGATGAAAGAAAAAAAAAAGACAGGTTAAGAAACATTTCCTGAAAACTAGAGATTTCTACATCCTGTTAGAGTTCTTTTTAATACAGTACACATACACATACTCTACTGTCATCTTGGCAACACAGAATGACCAAGACAGTGTATGCTTGGATTTTAAGTGCAAGGATGGCCAAACACATGCCCCCCTCCCTCTGAATGCAGCCAATTACAACTGCTGATAAATGTGCACATTGGTATTTCAGACACACAAAAAATCTCTAAAAGAAAATTTTTTAAAAGAAATTATTCAGCTAAATTCATTTAACCCTTGAATCAACTAGATAACCTTTAAAAATAGCTGTAAATGTAACAGTACAAAAGCATTCAGTAACACTGTTGTATTATTCTATTGTACATATGACACTCAACAACAATGGACATTCTACTGAAAAAGAACAGAGCATACATGTAACAGCAATTTGATGTGAGAATAAATGGTGTTCAGTTTTCAACTAAGGGTATGTCCATTATAGGATGCAAGGCAGCCATCAAGGCTTCAACTAAAACAGATGCCTTACTTTTACCATAATGGTAGTCCTTTCTGCTAAAAAAGTCTAAATAAATACAACATACATCCCAGAGTAAAATAATATTAGTATTAAAAAAATATTTAAACTCCATGCGATTCATTTGACAAAGGTTGCCGACTGGCATCCAATGTTAAAATTTAGATAAGAGAGAGCAATTGTGTACACAAATTTCCAAAATGAAATAACATGCAAATTGAGCAAAATTCTGAGGTCGATGTATCTGCGGCCAGTCTTTGCTCTAATTCTGATATTCAATGAAATTTCAAATCTGGAGACCTAGATGGTGTGAATCATTTAAAAAGGCCTAGTCTCACTGGCTATTAGAAGATCGCAATCTTTTATTCCTGTTGGTTTATCAGAGAAGGGACTGCTAGTGTAACCTGAGCATTCTTGCTGCTGTTCATGAACACAACCTGGGATTAATGACAGCACCACACCACCATTGCTGAACAGCTTTTAGAAAATCTCTTATTTTGTCACCTATAAAGTCTAGGTGCATCCATCAGCAAAGCTAAAGTTAAACCTGAATTCATCAGAATTATAAATGAGAAAGCTAATATTAAAGTAAAGGGCTCGAAGTAGTTTTTCAAGTTTTATGTTTTTGTTTTTTTTTATTTTAGAGAAATTTTGGGTGAAATAAAACTGATCTAGCACTGGGCGCCATCAGAAATTGAAAGACATTCCTCCCATAACCTCCATCTAATGTCTAAAGTTTTCATGGTAAATTGAAATCATTGTCTGTTTATCATGCCACTGAAATCTCCATACATTCTTATATAGTGCAATACCGCATTGTGACAAAAGATGGCATTTAAAAAGTACCAAACCAATGTGGAAAATCTTCATCAGCCACAAAAACACAAGTCAACTCAATAAGCAGCAGTGAAATCTTGCTGGAACTTAAATTCTCGGCCCCAATCTCTTCTGTCAAATCATGGATATGGCGTTAGACTTACTACCATTTATAATAGACAAAAAAGAAAACGTACCAACGCAAACTTCTCTTTTTGGGAAACTGATTAGTACTGACCAGTCTTATTAACTTAACAGACAAAATATCAAGGTGTCTGTCTTTCTTCAAGTTAGTATATTATCTATTAATATTTTAACCATAAAATATTTTTAAAACTTTGTTTTTTTTTTTTGTTTTAATAGATACTTAACCTTTTAATCCTCTCATATCTTTTTTGACATTTTGTTTATATTTGGAAAAAGGCAACATTTCATCTATAACCGGCATTTTAGGATGTTTTAACAAAGGTATCTGTAGTAACCAAGTCTAACTTCCTAGCCAACATGTGTGGAGAAAAGATGTAGTACAAGCATTTATTAACTTGCCAAATATTAAAAAAAAAAAACAATAACTGTTTTACACCATTCTGGCAGTTTCCAGTGGACCATTTCAAGTCATAACTTTAATTATACAATAACCACCATGGTGAAGCTATGATATTTTGCCACTGACATGGACCTGGAAGGTGAATAATACTTTTACCAACCCCTGCCGAACACTTTGTTCCTCTCTTTTAAAATGATATGTTGATTATCATATACACTAAACATCATTAATTATTAATAATCATTTCAATGCAGAGCACATTAAATCAGCAATATGCAGACTGAAGATACTATTAGAACCTCATAACAAACACATTTTGCTCCTACGAATGGCTAAAGATTAGGGTTGCTATGTTAGCGGGCAGGTGCTGTAGGCACCATGGAGAATCTGTGCATCCATATGAGAAGTACTTGGGGAGAAATCAATTTCCAGACATTGCATAAAAGCTAATATTACTTAGCACAAATAATATGCATGTCAACTTGTTAAAACATCTAAATTAGCCTAATTATTAAAAAAATTAAAACTTTTTTAATGACAATATTCAGATTAACGATGCTAAATGAATTTTAATAAGTTATGTTAAATTCATTTTGCTTTTTTTGTTTTTTCTTTTACAAAAGTTAACCAAATAATTATTTCTGAAAAATTGTTAATGTGATAAAAATGCAATTTAGAATTAGCAGTATATTTTAGATTTATTTTTTAATGTCACCTTGTCAGCTGTAGTGAAAAAGCCTAATCTTTATGCATCCAAGTTGTTGTTTTTTTCTAATCTTCTATAAATGACTTGAGAGAGAGAGAGAGAGAGAGAGAGATGTAAAAGCAGATAAATATGGTACTGTCCTGCCAATTCTTCCACAAGCTGACAGGTGTCGTAATAACTCATTCCAAATAAAATGATACAAAGCTATTGTAACAAATGGTCTGATAACAAATCTTCAAACTGCTGCTCCCATTATAAAAAGACCAAAATCAGAGATGGTACTGTCAGACAGAGGACAAAGCTATAGCAGCTGTGACCAAATCATTAATATTCTTAAAGCTGTTTCAACTACAAAGAAAATCTTTCAATTTTCTTTAGCATTTTATGAGATCATATAAACTGGATAAATATGATTTTTTTTTTTAAAAAAAGCAGCAGCTCAGATATTTGCCATGCAAGCACCTTTACTGAAATATAGTGAAACTAATTATTCTCATCAGTCAGAGCTTGTATAGATAAACTTGTGAATAACCAGATAACTAAAAGACTCATGACTATTGAAATTTTATATAGCATAACAGAAAATAAATTAAACTGTAAATAATAAGATCAAATAGAAAGGAATAAATACTGACTCATTCAACAATCAGGAATGAATAAATTTCCATGGCAGAATTTTGGATGGCCCATCAGTTTCCCTGTAACAGCATGTCACTAACACCTTTTAGTATAAAGCGGAATCCACTGGCATCTTCAACTGGCTATCAAATGATTTTGGGAACAAAACTCAGTGAGTATTAAACAGTTGTATGACAGCATGCTGACAGGTGTAAAGACAACCTACTTAGCAGCTCAAGCAGAATGAGGCATGACAACAACTACGATGCACAAATGAAAAGCCGGATGATACATGGTTACAATCTAAGTATAGTGATTAATGTTGACTGATGACCAGAAACTAAACAGCTCATATCCATGGGATGAATCATGAAACTGGAAGTCTAATGTAATTAATCAATGCAACACTGCATCTGCTCAGCACCACTGAGTCTTCTTCATGTTCCTTGTCATTCTGCAATTTGTAGTTGTGACTTTTGTGAAAGATGAGTGCCCTCTGAATGGTCAATAAAAGAGTGAACAACTGAGTGTTTCTTCGCTAAGTAGGTAAAAAAAGTGGCAGTTTTCAAGGAGTACAATGTACGTTGCTGCTATAATTACAAGCATACAGACCTTTTCAGTAAGCTATCAGCTAATGAAAAAATAAAACTTCAGAACATTTTCTACTGGAAATGATCAAGTTAGCACATTTTACTTCAACTCAAAGCTGAATAAAACAAAATTTAACCCACAAAACTCTACCAAAAAATTCTGGTGGCGTTTGATTCTACAAACATTTTCATAGACAGTTAAAGATGAAGTCACAAATAACTGATGAAAACAAGAGCAATGCTACATACCTCCACATCAGAAATGACACCTGACTTTGGAAAGAGTTTGGACACGTCCCACTGAAATGTTAGCACCAATAAATTGTTTTTTTTTAATTATTTACTGCTGAAATAAATTGTATATAATTCATCCTTTTATATTAAATATGGTTGTAACAAACCCATACTTAGTGCACCAGGCAGGCTTCACCTCTGTGTGATCTGCAGGATTAAAAGTCTGCCCAATCAACTTAGATTGGGAGGGGGGTAATCTGTTACCTTCAGTGAGCCCTAAGGCAAATGGTAAGCAGAAAGCTTTCATTCAACTAGTCAAAATGGCAACTCCCCACTATATAGCCAATAGACAACTGACTCACAAAGATATAAAATGATGATTAAACATGTTTGTATTTAAGACTAATATTGTTTTATTTTATCTCTCTTTTTACCAAAAGGTCATTTTCACATTTCTTGTAAGTCACCTTTATTTAATGTTATTTTGGCCAGAAAACCCGTTGGGTCTCATTTCTAGCCCTATACATTACACAAAGATACTTCATATGGCCCTGCCTTCCTTGCCCAATATAGCTAGTGGCCATCAATCAGCCATAAACATACATTATCTAACCCACACGATGACTGCCATTGAAACAAAGCAGTTTGACAGACTTTATCTGCAAAAGTTAGAATATTTTAATGCCTTACTGCCAGCATTTTTCACTGGAGATGCCTAGATATCAATCAATGTTGGTTATTTTGCTGACAAAAATTTTGTCCCAGAAAAAATGTATGCTGAAAAGTTAAAAAAAAAATACAAAAAATGGTGAAAAACAGAGCTAACATTAAAAAAAATTTTTTTTAAATCTAAATATTCAAACCATGTTCACAGAACAAACTTTCAACATAAAATAGCAATTTTTGTTGAGCACACAAAAAAGAATAGATTATTATTGAACAAACAAATTTTTTTAAAATTTAATAACAATTTCAATCCACAAAAAATAAATATTTCATAATTTGCAGTTTATAGACCACAAAAGACTTGTGGTGCTTTACATCCTCCAATAAAATTTATGCACAGAAACCAGAGCAACAAGAATAAAGAGCCAAATGTTCCCTACCTGGTATAATACTGCAGCATTCTCTTATACTAGTTATGATTTTACCATACACGGCCACAAAGGACTGACATTTAGAAGCTGTTACCCAATCCATACATGAAAATGAAGATCCACTTGCCATACACGGCCACAAAGGACTGACATTCAGAAGCTGTTACCCAATCCATACATGAAAATAAAGATTTAGAACAATTTTCTATGTTGCTTTTACATTTGAATAGTATAACCACCAAAATATGGGATAAACACTGGCTTCCTTTTGGAACTATAATCATCATAGGTTTATCAGACAGCAGCCTTGACAACAATTCTGAATAATCAGTAATAAATTTAATGAACACTGAAATTTAAAGTATGCAAATATTTTTTTGTTAAAAATAAGTAGTTTGTTTTCCACCATTTTTTTTTGTACTCTTGCATACTTTAAAATCTTGTCCTAACAACTGTGGCACAGTTTTCAATGACAAAAGATTTTAAGAAACTGTTCACTCAACGATAGTATCTTGTTAGTGATATTAGCACAAAATTAAAGTGATCAGGTGCTGTAAACTACGCCCAAATAATGGTACTACATATATTCACCGAGCATTTAACCTTAATCCAAGGATTAGCTATTACTTTTTTCACCCCTCTCTACCTCCTGTGACAAATCTGTAAGTACTAATTTTCAGTTAAACATATAGAAATCCTGGCTAACCACGTCCTACAACTCAGAAAATGTCCTTTAAACAGTCTAAATCAACTGCTCTCAGTTATTATGGTTATTCTGTCTGTAATGTTAATCAGGAAGTTTCTAAAAATGGCCTTTTATATTCTAAAGGCATCATGAACAGAAGAGACAAACTTTCTTTAGAATCTTAATTATGCACAGTTCACTCCATCTAGGCACATGCCTTTGAATACTGGCAATGCCGATTTTTCAATTTAAGCAACAGTGTATAAAATCTAAAAAAGAAAAATGCCCAGATGCAACACCACAGCTTAGTCTGGTTAAAAAAATAAAATACTCCTAGAGTTTATCACGACAGCTCCTGAATAACACAACTGCTGTAACATTTATCATTAAAAAAAAAACACACACACAAAAATAGATAAAATTTTTGCTCTCTATATTTATTATGATGGACCAGCTATGGGAAACTTTCCCAAATTATCAATAAAAAAGAACCACTTCTTTCCAAGATTCCATATGCCTTAATATTATTGACATAATAAGAGCAAACATACTGAGATGTTTTTCTTTAGTCATTTTATAAATCCATTATAATTTAAATGAATCTTACAAGGCTTAGAAACAAAGAATTAAAACTGTGTTAATTAAAAAAAAAACAAATTTTAAAAGGTTAAATTACTGTTAAATCTACTTATTAGATTACTGTGTGATCTAAAAGTTCATAATATACTAAAAAAGGTGGGAGAGGGGGCAAGTGTTTCCAAGCCTGCAATACTTTTATAGATGTTCACTGGTTGAGGAAAGAAATCCAGACAAGGCACAACATGTAATAAAATGTAATGCTACAGTTAACAACCTTAGAAACTCTTGTGCAAATCATTTTCCAATGATTTGTGCACATCTTTTCACTGCCTTAGATTATGTCTAGGCATCAACAAAAGGCTGGCTATAGTCTAGAGACAAGCTGAAGAATGATCAGCATGATCGATATGGTGATTTGGTGGGGTAGCCTGATGGTATCAAGTTTGCCATAGAACTGATCTGGTCATCATTAGGACGAGTTCATTACATGTGTAGTAGGTTACTCTGGCCCAACAGCAGCCTCCCAACTTTATCACTATGGATGAAAACACCTGTCCTCACCATGTACATGTTGTCAATGCTGCAATTCAGGTCCACATCATTACTCACATGGATGACAGTGACCTGCTCTCTCTCTCTCTCTCTCTCTGGACTTAAAATCCTTTAGGACATCCTAAGGAAACGTGTTTTTGGTTGCCAAGTTTACCAAGTATGACAACAATCTTGATGAAGTGGAAGTGGCCCTGTCAAAAAATGATGTAATATCTCACAATGACAACTGGATCAATCTATTTGGTGGACACGAAGAGGTCATGCAAGCTTGTATTGGGGCCAGGGTTACACAGTATTAAAACCTTTTCTGACAATGTCAATGTCTGATCATTTTCAGTTCAGTGTTGTGGCCATTTTTCAAATTCATTCCAGCGATCCACAAGTCCACATATTCAAAACTCTACCAGCAGGGAAATGGTGCTCCTCCTTCCAGGCGAAGTTCAAAGCCTTCAAGAAAGCACTCCTTCTGATTCAAGAGAATGAAAACTCCTGAAAAGTCAGGATCATGACAGACCGTATGTCGGTGCTCCAACATGTCCAAAAACTCCACCCCTCATGTCCCCTTGAAAGAGATGAGGTGGTGGTGGTGCTGGAACTACTCCAACTACATGAACGGAACTGCCATTTAACCTTTACATGGTATCCAAGCCACTGCGGGGTTAAAGGGAATGAATTGGCCGATGCCCAAGCGAAAGAAGGGGTGAAGAAAGACCAAAACAACACGCATAATCAATTTAAGTCAGTGAAAGCAACTATAAGACGAAGTACCCGCAGCCAGCCGATTCAACACACCAGACTACGGGAGATCTACGGCGAGAGGGGTGAGACAATCAACCGCGAGGAAGAGAGTCAACTGTCCCGAGCAGACCAGGTGACCTTGAGTCGCCTCCGTAGCGGACACCACTCAGATCTCAAGTACTGGATACAAAAAATCAGACGAGTGGCGGACACTATCTGTCGAAAGTGCGGAATGGGAGATGAGACGGCGGAACACATCATCAACCATTGTGCCCGTACACACCGCTTCCTGGAGGAGATAGGCCAGCCACCGCAATCCCTCACGCGAAAATCCATAGAAACTCTAAAACTGTGGGAAAAATGGAAAGCGGCCAGTGACCTTCCGGAAGTATCCCGCCCAGAAGAGGAGACGATCGTAGAACCACAACCAACAAGCATTTAACGGAAAAACCAAGAGCATGTTGCTCAACAAACAAGCAGCAACAGCAGCTGTTCCCAAACTAAAGGTCGCAAAACAGGCCAGTATCATGATTTCATGTGACAGACATTTTGACTGCTGTTGTTGATGTATAATTTATACCTATGTTCTGTGGTATAATCCAAATCAGTGAATGGCCCAATCCCTCTTATAGCCCAGATGTCAACAATCTCCCAATCTTACAGCAACACTAAAACACATTATTCCATGGACTAGATGCACAAATTGCATTAGTTCAATCTTCTTCAAAATGTGCATTCCCCTGGACCCTCTCCAGCCCTGTTGTTGCTGAAAGTTTGGATCAAGAATTTGTCAGTATTAATGTCTTACTAAGAGATTGAAGCCACTGCACTATGGAAACTTTTTTTGGTGAGGAGTGTGTGTGTGTATATATATTTTCTAAATACCACTGTTCTAAGTCATATCTAAAAATTCCAAAATAAAATGTGAATGAATAGGATCAAAACTGTTTTTTTTTTTAAATTACCATATTCAGCTAAAATGTACAATGTATACTTGTTTCATACAATATTGTTTACAAATCTAAAAAAAATAAAATATAAATATATACGCGCACACTATCATAACATTACAATAATGCAAATATAAAAAATAAAACAAATTAGCTATATTTGGAAAAGTAAAAATATGATTAAAATGTTATCTATTTTTCAAATGAAATTAAATATTCATTTTGTTAAATTATCTTCCATTAGCAGTGAATTCTATTTTGAAAATTCTGACAGAGTTTTCTGCCCACATAATCCTATAAAAATATATTATAAATTTGTTCTTCATTCAGAATCAACCAATACTGCTTCATATCGATTACTGACAGAGTTACTACTCTTTAAACATCCTGTGTTAGTTCTTCTGAAATGAAAGTGAAAACATTTTGCAGGTGTCCTAAACTTATGGATGAAAGTTTACATAGCTGCTAAATAATAAAGTGAAATTTTAGTCTTTATAGTCAGAGAAGTCAGTTTTAGCATTATTACTACTAGTATTCATGACTGGGTTTCAGCACTAAAATTATCACAAATTACAGTTTATAATTTATTAAATATTCTTAAATCGCCATCTTGTGTTTCTAGCTCTTATCAAGTAAAGACAGAAGTAACAGTGCCACCAAAACCAACAAGAATGTTATACAGCACAACAATTTGTAAAATCAAGTGCATTTAAGAATCAATCAAACATTCACTAATAACTGGAGATCGCCATCACCCTTACCTGTTTAGAAGAGTTATTTTAAAAAACAAACAAACTAAAATTCATCTTAAAATTAATGACACAAAAATGGCCCAAATAAATCCTTGTTTGTAATAAGTTTTCAGTGGTTATCAACATATGTTAGCAAGACTAGATATAGTGGACTTTGCATCGAGGCAAATTAATTAAAACCTTTCAAGAGTGACTACAATCGCATACCAACATCAAATAATAATTTGAAAGATAGTATTAATCATATGTCAGTTAGACATTAAACAACGACAGTAAGCCTAGTCTTTGATCAGCTCCAGTAGGGATGAGAGAGAAGAGAATATATACTTCAGTGAAAAAAATCTCAGATAAGCTACTGAACACAGGAATTCCTTTTTAAAAAGAGAGATAGCTGATAAACAGTCCATCCAGGTGCAGAAAAGTAGGTAGTGTTTATCCAAGATATAAATTTGACAAATGTTATACTGAAAACATTTTTTTTTTTATTTATCTATTAAGAAAAATAAAAAAAAAAATTAATTTCACTCATTTCTACAAGCCTGGATTAAATGCATTTTGTTTTAACTGGCAATTTGTGTCTTTAGTATTAGTCAATTGAGAGAAATTTAAGTAGTGTACGACATTCCAATGTTTACAGTAAATTCCATCACCGGTTCGCTTTGTTATTTTTGTGTTTTAAATTAAATGACACTAATCTCAATGTTGCTGCTTTGTTTAATCATCTAGTCACAAAAATAGAGTAAAAAGCTATATTTTCTTGACACAAAATGTATATTACATGGCCTTTCGTACTCCCTGAAATTTTGCAACTTTTTCCATATCTGCTTAAACTGTACAGGCAGCAAACAAAAAAAAAAAAACTGCTAGCATCTCCTGGGTTATAAATATTAAATAAAACTGACAAGAACTTTCAACTTAGCATTAAGGTACTCAATCACATACATTTGAGTCATCTCCCAAAACCATAATGTGCGTGACTCATTTGATATTATAAAGTTGTTTTTTTCATCTGCATCAATAACTGTTTATGGTTATAGTTAAAACAGTTACTATTTTGGTCGAATTTGAAAATTTTAAAATTCTGCTCTTTAGTTCTTTTTAATTAAACAACTTTTTTTTTTTTTTATTTTATTTTGAAAATGTCATTATTCTCATATGAACCCTAACATCTCCAAGCATTTCTCTTTCCTTCTTTTGGGATATTTAGAAGTTACAGGCAGGAGGATGGAAGTTAAATGTATTCTAAAACCTGGCTTCTGTTTGGTGTCTAAATCAGTTCAACAAGGATTACTTGTGAATCCACTGGTTTCTTCCCATATTTCAACTAAAGTCAGACAGCTAGAGGAACAATCCTTTAAAAATCAAAATTCACTTGCTCCACAGGAGCCAAAAAATAAATGATGATAAAGTATAAAGCTAATGTTGCCTACAGTTACTATTGTTAAGTAAACTATATCAATTCACTTTACATTCTAGCTAGCTTAGTATTATAATTAATGCTGCCCTAATTCTGGCTTCCATTTCATTAATTGCAATATTTAAGAAAATAAAAAGTTAACTAGGATTCATATCACAGCATTTCCATCACCTCTAATATACCAATTTATTTATCCCACCAATAGTAGTGGGCAGTCTCTATTCTTTTGGTTCTCCCATCTAGAACATGGGGTTATATTCATTAAATATATATAAATTGAAATATCCCTTCTCTTCCTTCAATCTAACTAAAAGCTGCAACCTATGAATCATGAGGTTATCTATAAAAAGATTCACTTGAAGTTCTCTAAAAGCTTTATTCTATATCAGGGTTGTCAGAAATTTTCAAAAGAAATCAAAATGCTTGTACTTCAGGTGAATCTAGTAAATTTGCTAACAAATTCATTACAGAAGCAGAGACAGAAACTTTATGCAACTTAGATGTATTAGCATCTGTATCCTGGATTTGAAACTACAGTTGCATGCCAGAATAAGTTAAATGTTACGATTTTAGATGATGTATTACACATGCAAAAAAAATTGAGGCAGATGAGTAGTTGGTAAATCCAACATGAACATTTGGAGTGCAGCCTTTGGCTGGACAGGAGCATTTGATCATATTTCAAAGATATTTATGCCCAAACTCTTTTTTATAATAAAAAAAAGTGGGGGTAATTAAGGTTTATAATTTCTAACTTTCTAAATAACAATAGCACATTAAATTACTAATTTACTTTAGTCACACAGAAGCAGAAAGTCGCCATTACTTATTTAAGAATTTGCTAATATAAATCTATGAAAAACAAATTTTATAAATTCACGTTTTTTTTTTTTGTTTGTTTCTTTACATATTCCTGGTTCTGACATTAAGTAGGATTTAAAACTCTGTCACAAAAGCTGACTTTCATTTTTAAAATGAAAGCATTATAAACATTCTTCATGAGGCAGCCAGCAAGCACACACTCATGTCTAAGTCTCTAACAGAAGACTGATTAAAAGCAGGCACTGATCAGCTGACTCACCACAGAAAACTGCCACCCAAAATAAATGAATAAATAAGCCATGAGAAGAGTTATGTATTCAAGTGAGATCCATGTACATCCAATGAGACTAAGGTTTCCAGAAGTTAAATGAAGATAAAAGATAAGTCTATCTGGTTGTGTTCAGTTTTGATGCGGTAAGTTTTGTCAAATAGTGCAGCATTGCCACAAGACTGCCAAAAATATAAACTATTTTATTTTAACCTTTCAAACAAAATGCAGGAAAGAAACGAATTTAGGTCTTCACCACCCTTATAAAGCAAGCACTGGCATTTACCAAATTCACTATTCCAGCTTAATTTCCTCAGTGGAAGCACATACATCACAAGTGTTGCTATAAAGGTGGTAAACTCATTATTTCAGAGATATCAATAGCTTTGGAAAAGTTCAAAACAATTTACCAGGATGATTAACACACTACAAAATTAACAAAACATGTGAGCTAAATTCAGCCATTATAGACAAGATGAGTATGAACTCAACTTCTTCATAAAAATACACTACCTTAAAAATTATCATAAATCTATTTAACTGTTTCATTATTTGGAAAGGATTTAGAGATTAAAATGTATTTTCTCAGGTACTGTTCTAACTTCAGACACCCTCCTTGTACAGTAGTATTTCTGATATTGAGTGCAAACTTTTAATTTAAAAAAAAAAAAACAAACTTGAGATGAAAGCAGACATCTCTTCAAACTCTCTAAAGCAATGGCATTTAACCCTGTCATCATTACCCTGAGCAGCCCAAAAAACTAATTACTCTTGCTTTCTTTAAATGAAAAATATGATTGAAAAATAAAATTTTATTTTATTCTCTATCTTATGAAAATCAAATATGACAAGCAATATTTTAGACCAGTGGTTCTCAACCTTTTTGAATGTAGAGCCACATTCAGAACCAACATTGCACTAGAAGGCCGCACCAAAAACTAAAAAAATAAAGAAATTTTGCTAAAATTTGTACGTAAAAATTCAGATATTATACCTTTATTAGCATGAAATAAAATAAACATACAAACTGTAGTTACATATTTAATGCGAAATTTGATGCTGCTTTTGACCTTCAACCAATTTCCTAAACTGAGACGTAATGGAGGACGAAGCTACGCGCAATAGGTTTTTTACATGGTCATCAGTCAATCTACTACGATACTTGGTTTTGATTCGCACAAGCTTGCTGAAGAGTGCTTCATACACATAAGTTGATGCGAAAACTGAAGCATATTTATGTGCATTTGCAATCAAATGAGGATACTTTCCTTCCGGAACTAGACTCCAAAAATCAAGCAGATGATTAGCCTTGAATACAGCAGTGAGCTCCAGGTCTGACTGCAAATCGAGCAGCTCCATTTGGAACACATCAGGACTTGCAGCTGCATCCACTTCCAAAGGAACAGAAAAAATTTTTATCAGAGGAAGGCACTCCTTGATATCAGCAAAACGCCATTCAAAATCTTCAGTCAAATCGCTAAGGATCCTACTGTACTGTCCATACGAGCCATCTTTCTGGTGGCTGGAAATTGAAGGAAAATGAGTAGTAATACCTTGTGAAATCTGTGAATTCCAAAGACGGAGTTCTGCAATGAAAGCTAATACTGTGCTGTACATTTCATGGCAGAGCTTATCCTTACCCTGCAAAATACAATTCAATTCTGAAAGATGAGTAGTAATGTCTATCAGCCCGCCATTTGCAACTATCAAGCTCAGGGAAACTAGCCTTTTTCACTTCAACAAAATCTCGAATTTTAGGTAGAAGTTCATAAAATCTTTTGAGGCATGCGGCACGGCTTAACCATCGAACAGCAGTGAACATCATCACATCTCCGTGTTCACATTCAACATCTGCTAAAAACTGCTTGAAATCACGATGGTTGAGAGCACTTGTACGAATCCAATTTACAATAGATATGGCAGTTCCAGTAACATGGACCATTTTCACTGACTTAGCAATAAGATTTCATTGGTGTACAATACAGTGGTGCCATATGGTAGGAGTTAGCTCATCCTCTTTTCGCCATAAGGCAATTCGTCCTCGAAGTCCATCTTTTTGTCCAAGCATAGACGGCAAGCCATCTGTAGCAACTGAAAGTAGCTTAGATGCGTCTAGATTAGCACCTTCAAGATGAAACATGAATGAATGAAATGATTATTATAATTACTGAATTATACAACTTATGTACAGTACAATTAATAAATCAATAACTTTGCGAAATTCTGACCATTTTAATATGATAATGTTAGCCTTAATTTTTTCGGCAACTTTGCTATGCAGGCCGCAAAGCAGGTTGAGGGCCGCATGGCCGTGGTTGAGAACCACTGCTTTAGACAGAAGCATCAATGTGACGATTGAAACTCCTTGATCATCTTTGAGATGTGAGGCTTTGTCACAGTTAGAGAAAGCACATCACAGGTCATGAGAGCAAGATCATGGCACATCATTATCACTGAGACATCCCTAAATTTAAAAGCTCGTTACCACCCCAAAAGGACGATAGAGATTCATCAAACAGCTAGTCAGTCAATACTGCAGTTCATGCTAATTATCAAATATTACCTTTTTTTTTTTTTTTTTTGTTGCTCCAGCAAGTTTCATTTGGTGATGATTCCACGCTAGTACAACTACTGGGTAACGTAATATGGAATTGCTTCACTTAAATAAGCAAAGCATCCAAGAGAAATGGAATCATTGGATGCTAAATAGAGCACACGTACATGAAAGTGAAGATGTAAGAGAGCCTGAGCCATGCTGCTGCCGCTGCCTCCAATGGATCAAGAATGCACAGACAGCGCAAAAGACATGTTTTGAAACATGAATTCTGATTCACACAATGAACTAGAGTTTCCAAGATTCATGTCAATTGATTGTAGAATGTCAGGTATAGTGAGAGCAGCAAATAAACACAATGAAGAGGAGATAGAACAGTGCCACAATAAAGTCTACAGTGATACTGAAAACAGATCAAGTGGTAAAGCTGTGTAAAACCAAGAGCAATGACCATCTGTGTTCCATTTTAGCCTTTCCAGAGACACAATGTTTCTAATACACTTCGTTTTTCAGTTCATGTGCATTGTGTAATTCCTCAACATTCCTATATGTCACTTTTTCTTTTTGATTATTTCATTACATGTAGACTTATGCTATCTGTATGTTCAGTGTTACTTGGCTGGTACCGTCATTTAAAGATACTCTCATACAGTTTAGTTCCTTCATAACAATGCATCAGCTGTTGTTGACCATCAGGTGGTTTGGATTTCATTTACAACACTTATTTCTCTCCAATAATTGCCCACACCCAACTTTCAGATTTTTATGAGTTCTAACAAACGTCAAGGTGGCAGTTAGTGTCATTGTAGTAGAGAAAAACAAATTTTGTAGGAATTTACTATACCAGGAATCCCATCTTTAAACTATCTAATCAGCAGTAGTTTTGTTGAACTATTCACTTAACTTCCCTATTATGTTTAAGTTTAACATCATCTGTGATGTTTCGAGTCATATCCAATGCTATTTATATCTAATCTGAATAGTCATATTTGTTTAACTTGTAAAGTTTTTACTTTTCTTTACTGATCATGTTACAAGTTAGTCATTCAAATAAGAACATTTTATTCCATATACAAAAAATTCAACTATAGTTAATTGAAAACTTATTCTACGACCCTTCTGCAATTGTCTCTATTTCACATTTATACTGCACATGATGGACAAACTAAGCATGTGCTGTTTGCAGAGATATTTCCTGAATTTCACATAAGTAATGCAGGTCCTGTTGTTATTACTGGAATGACAGAGCTGGCACCTTTCATGTTTCTTAGAAACTACAGGTAGAGTGGAACTGGCTGGCTCAGTCTAAACTTTCTGAACAGACGCTGCAGCTTGGAAGTGAGGTAGCTGTTTTCATTTTTAGATAAAGGGTGTTAGTAGTGCCTTGCCTAGCATTTCCAGGAAAATTCTGCATTGATGTAGTTTATCATTTTACTCTTTGTTGATTGCTGTCCAGAGGACATTGTAGGCCAATACATCAACAGTTTTGTAAAAAATGGCCAAAGGCCAGTCATGCACTAACAGCTGTACATTGTTAGTATTTTTTCCAGGTTGTCAACTCATTTGTTGGAATTGTAGTTCAAGATAATCTGTGGCTTGTTGTCATCCCTAATGCTCAAAAGCAGGCTAGGGATCAGGACTGGGTCACTTGAGTAATGGTGATAGTAATGGCTGAGTATCCATCACTCACTCCTCAGGATAGCATGTTCCTGGGCTTCAGCAGTGTCAGAATTTTGGTATAAGAACCGTCTTTTGACAACTGACATCAGGGAATATCAGTCTGGCCATTAATATCAGTCCCATGATCTGACCCAGAAGCAAAGCTTACATGTACTGTAGTAGTTACTCAGTGACCCCATCAGGTCCAGTTGTAATAAAAATAAAATGATAAAAATATGTCAAAGATATTAGTTTTGTGTCTGCACACACACACACACACACACACATTCGCATACTTGCATAAATAAAAAGCTATGGGTTAGAATGACCCTAAACATCAACTTTGTATGCAAAAACACAAACACATCAAAGTGTTTGTTTTCTGTTTAATAAGTTGATGACTAACTTAGGAAAAGTCAAAATTCTGTACTGAAAAAAAGATAAGACAAACAGTACTTCAGCGAACTGAAATGTTCTGTGGGTTAAAAAGACCCCAAACATAATAGGAAGGTTAAAAGTTTTAACCATCAAACATGGCACTGATGAAAAACAAGCAGAACTTACAGCATTGGTATTGCATATTTTCTTTTGATCACCTTCATAGTTATCACATAGCCAGCAATGGAGATAAAACAGACTCAACAACTTACATTACATACTTTTCAAAGGTGAAAAACAAATTATATCAAAGGACTTTACACATATGAACCCAGATTATAATTAAGTTTAAAAATATATGTACACGACATCCAATAAAGTAGAACAAAATTAATTCTAGAAAGGTAAGTCATTGATTATTTTTTAAGTAGCTACATTAATATTTTCAGTATAGTAAGCAATAACTTTGTTTGTATTTATAGAAAACATTCAAAATTCTTAACTACAGGGTTAAAATATATACTGTATGTATTGGTAGATGTTAGATGTAGCAATGGTTAACGTTTTCTATACCTGTTCCTATTTCTATGCACCAAATTCTAGGATTGAATAAAAGTTTAGAATATATCAAATTCCTCATGAAGTCAATCAAATGAAAGGTTTCTTGTTTTCTTCTACTTTCATTCTTCATTTCTGTAATGTGCTGGCATAGTTAAATTGTTTATTTTATTATTCTATCCAAGTCTTTTAAAATTTGAATTTAGATATTTCCATTTTATTAAAGATGCTTTCAAAAAATTCAATAAGAAAAATCCAGAATTGTTATATTAGTATCAACAAAATTATTACATTATCTGCAAAACTCCAACACTCAGGTAATCAGGCCACAGTTGTCTCTGCAGTTGTGCAGTAATCACATGAAAAACTAACCTGCAGTTTACCGCATGCACTGATTTTGTTTATCCGAAAATCTCCAGAATAAAAGGTATTGGTACAAAGCAGCACTAAAAATAATGTAGTTTCAGTAGTTGCTGTTTTTGATAGAATCAATCCTCTACAGACCAACTAAATTAATTCCCAATGTGGTCAAACCATTTTAAAACAAGCCACGTTACTCTCACTACTAGAAAAAGATAGATATCAGAAGTATGAAACATGGAAACTATTGCCAAATGTAGCACACTTCCAGGAAAAATCAAATACTATGCAGCATTGTTATATACATTAACAATCCATATTTTCTAGTATAATAAGCGTTACTTGGCATAATTAAGGAAACACTATTTTAATGATTTTCTCAGTGCAGCATTTTAGCCAATAAGATTTACACTTAGTAGAAATGACAAGTCATCTTTAGAAAGTTTCCCATGACAGTTCACAACAAATGGCACTGTTTTAATTTCTAGAAAAGCTCTTCTCCCCACACCATACTTAAAGCCAATGGCATAATATATACATCAGCATTCTGACAATAGGCAGGTCTACTGATCAGAGCCCCACCAGAAAGATGAACAGTAAGGATGATTTCCTGTTGCTATCTTCAAATACAACTCTTCATCTTAATATGTGGGTAGAAACGGGTGGCCAGCCAGTGAAGAAACCATGCCAGGGAGGTACATCAAACTGAGCCAGTTTCAACCAGGATTCAAACTCTGATCCTCAACCCTATTGAACTACTGTGCCACCCACAATATACACTTTACTAATAAATGTTTCAGTTTCTTCTTTGCATCCATAATAATCTGTGGGCCAGGTATAAATAATTCTTCATTCCACCCCAAGGAATTTTCAGGACATAACAATTTGAAATCTAGTTTGCCACTTGGCAATTAATACCTGTTCTACAGGTAATGCCTAGAAGATCATGTCCAATAAGGTGAAACTGAATTTTTTATAGATGTATTATCACAGTATAGTGTAAAAATGTTCAGTGATGTCACAATTTGTTTATATTTAATATAAATTTAAACATAAATAACAAGTATTAAATAGGTAAAAAGATAAAGAAACATACACATAGTTTAGTATTAATTTTATTAAGTAGCATTTACAATAAGCTCGGTTTCTATCAACAGTACTGGCAGCAATGTTTACTAGTCAGTAGACTAGTACAGTTGAGTTGTCATCAGTAACAGCATCATCGATGACATCCACTAAACTGGCCACTTGTACAATTTTCTAATCTTCATCAGTGTCTAGGGCAGTGTTTTTTAAAAAAAAAAAAAACTACCACCATCAAGTTTTGTGGCAGGCCATCTCCTTTAGTCCAGTCATACTCAAGATCTCCATTTTCATCAACCTTCCACCCACCCACATTCAACTGTGAAGTCTAGATATGTACACCAGTTAGGACATGTATCTTTAATAATGATTGGCATGCTGGCAAGAAACTCAGATTGATTCCATCAGAGCATGGACCAGATCCTGTGTAAAATTTCTGCTTGGTCAAGTCATGCTACGATTTGTGTATGGTTGTTTACTATACAGACAGCAAACAAACTTCTCCAGCTCATTCTGACTACTTTCTGGAACACTATCTGTATTGAAAAGTGATCTCATGAATGCAAGATGTTTTTTTCCAAGATAAAAAATGAAGGCACACTGGTTGATTCACATCCAGAAGAGAGATAGGTACAGTAGTCATCTTCTGTTTACAGCACCTATGTCAAAGTACATCATGTTCTGCTGTAGTTGGTTACCATAATACAAAAGCAGCATAAAAACAGTATCAGGCAATCAGATGAGAGATTGGCTGTAGATGATTCAGCCACATGTAAATAGCACAACAGGATGTGTGTCGGCTTTTCTTAAAACAAGGAAAGTGCTGGGACAAGAGCTTTCTACTGTGATGTCATCCCCCATAAAGATCTGCCAAACCTGAAGTTGTGCGACATACATCTCCTTTTGTCATTAACTTTATCAAGCTGCTTCTGTCAATCTTGTTGTCATTATTTGAAAGGAAGATGACTTTAGTTTTTACAGCTTTGCTGATGAGCCATTTACCAGTTACATATCAGAAAATCCTAATCATCTCTTCTCAGCTGACTCAACTGAATTTTTCTTGTAGATATCAGCAACATAGGCTATTTCTCTACCTTAAGCAGAAAACCAAGAACATTCTCAGCTAATTTTCCAAATGTCTAAGCCAGAGCATGGAATGACTGCAGTAAGGCGATCCCATCAACAATGTTCACACCAAAGTCATCAAAGCCAGGATGATCAACCAGTGTGATGTAATCTTTAAGCAATGCATAAGTTTGACCTGATTTGTAATGTAAAGTCATCTAGTGGACATAACAGTATCTTTTACAAACTGAGTTATAAGGAAATAAACAGCTGTCCAAAAAGATTGTGCAGTGCTGTCACTTGGAAGACTTTAGCTTTCTTGCTCTTTTTCAAGAAAATCAAACCTATTGTGAAGCTGCCTTGGAAAAGGTGCATGAAATTTCAGAAATTTATCAACAAGTCACTTCTGAACAAACATTTCCAATGCTTCAGCCTGCAGGAGGTAGTTTCTGACTTATGCTGAAGCTTGTGTGCCAAATGGAAGACAGAAAAGACCTTTGATTTCAACTTCAAAGAATTGATGAAATTTTGGAAAAAGAGGTGGTTGTCATTTTTGTTGAATCTAAGGCTGCCTTCCTTGAATATCATCTGGTGATTAACTGTCTTTAATTTTCAACAGGATTTCTTGATGCCAATATATCTGATTTGGATACCCTAAACATGCAGTTTTTCAGCAAACTCTCTACTCCTAGGTGAATGTGACAGGTTGAGAAGTGTCAGAAAGTAGACAGTCAGGCACTAAGCATAGTTGTGGTAATCCATGCTAAACAGCAAAGGGCACAACTCTTGATAAAGTTCCAGATCAGTTATTCTCTTTTGTAGATCAAAGGAATCTCAACACCTAACTAGATCCTGCATACTGGATCCACGACTGCAGTTGGTCCTAGTTCACCGGTTCACACTTTGCCCTTATATTCACAGTGCATTTCATAAAGACATCGACATTGGTCACTAGCTGTTATATCTTGCATGAGTTCCAAAAAAGACCATCCTGTCAATGGGATAATGTCTGCTCTGACTTGACTAGAAACTGCACAACTAAATTACTAAATCAGTGAAATACTGTCACATAGTAGCTTCCTAAAAGCTCCTAAATAAGAGTAAAATATATGGAAAAAGCCAAAGCACACAATAACATTTTTGAACTGCAATGAATGGTGCCAAATAGTGCATATGCTTTCTTCACAAATGCAAAGTAACTGACAGAAATCATGTGGTCCACAATAAATTGCCTCAACGACAATGTGTTTTCAGTGGGAGAGAGTTAAACAAATACTTTTATGGCAAGAATACAATAAGTAAATCAAACCTGAAACAAATTTTTTTAATTTACATAACATAGTGCAGGTATGATGTCACAATTATGTCATTCCGGCATAATTACACGTAAGCTGTAATGACATGGGGTAGAGTATTCAAAGACCTGTCCAATGATACCCCATGTAATATAGTTTGGTAGAATTACATTGATAAAATGGACTATGTATCTATCCTTACCACTCATTTACTTTCAAGCACTGTTAATGACACTAGTTATATTAAGTCACCAAAAATTAGATAAAAACAGAAATTCCAATTTTACATTTGTATGTTATGTTTCTTAAAAATTGTAGCATAAATTTTTTTTGAGGTGGTTTTCCACATATGGCTCTCAGACTTTAAAGTTATAATTAACATACTTATCCCCCTTTCTTACATACAATGCCAAGAATGTATGGCATGCAAGCAACCAATGATGGCACCAATTTAAATAGATGTCAATTTCATGTTCAATTTGTATGTAGGACTTTACATCAGAGGCAAAATAATTCTACACTAAAAAAATGTTAGATCTATAGATGTCACTTACTATTTATTTCATTTCAGCATGTAAGCTTTTATAAGTAGGTGTAATGCTCAGATCCATCCTTTACTTCTTTCTTAATCATAAATGCCACCAATTTACAACAATTCTTTTGTTTTCATCATTTTGTTGGTTTTTAAAACCATTTATAACTTTTCCATCTCAAGATAAATTATTTTTAAGTGAAGTTATGATTATTCTTAAGAATATATATTTATACAAAATTACAAATATCTATAATCATAAAGCTGACTAGGCAATTTAGGTGGATATTAGTTGAGATATTTGTAATAGTCAACCACAATCCTTTTTAGTAACATCACTGTACAGTACTTTCAGCATATACTTGGATATAATGGATGAGTTACTTGGTGGAAGCCATTGGCAACATGTGAATAAGCAGGTATCTTGCATACAAAGATGAGCCAAATTTGCACTTGTATCTGCTGGCCCCCTCTACAGATCTAAAGAAAGGTTGACAAGGTTTCTGACCTCACTAAATTATCAAGCACAGCTGATCTGAAGCAATAATAATGAGTTAGACATTTAGCACAAGTTTAAAACAAATTTTGCATTTATCCATAAATGCCAAAAATTATGCCGGTTATGCATTCATCCTATGGGATACCTCCTGCCTGCATTGCATCAGGAAATCCTCTAGTGATCAAAAGGAAGCAGCATGCTACATATCTATCTATAGCCACTACAATTTGGAAGACAGAATGAACTATAGTTATTTTCCTGGGTCCACAAAGTCCAGATATAAACCTCATGGAGCAATTATGGAAGAATTTTGATAGAGAATTAAGGAAAAATAACTAAGCCCAACCTTAGAGAAGAAATCAAAGGAATACCCGAAAACTTCATAAGAAATCCTGGATTGGTTAGGTTGCTACTGATAATCTTACAGATTCCAAAACTACATTTCTGTGTCTATTTCCTATCAATTAGTGAAGATGGCATCTTGAGTTATTGTACAGATATTACAGAATAAATGTGTGTGTGAAACATGTATACATCTATTAAAAATATGGTACATCAATATGAATCTCAAATGAATAATCAACATTTATAAATAAATATCAAAACTACATGTATAAAGGTGAGATGATTTAATTAATTACTTGTTCGATAGACATCACTACAGACAGCACCAGTGACTAATTACACCTTACCAACAGTAATTTGCTAATATGTAGTGTGCCAGCTGGTGTCACATTATTAAAATAATTTTAAAAAAAAATAACAAAAACCAGTTTTAAACAAGTGAAGCCTTTAGAAGAACAAGTCCCTTGTAGTGGATCAGAGCCATTTAATATAAGATTACAATATCTTTACTAGACAGATACACATTAAATACTTAGAAAACTCTAATGCCAGAGATTGCAATGCCCACAGAAAATGGAAAGAGCTATAATAGGTATATCAAACAAGATGAGATTTTAAAATGTTAACCCTAGATCAGATCCTTATCACATCTAGAAGCAGTTTTTTTTTTCTTCCTTTAAAATGTAATTTTATTTTTCAATGATTTTTTGAAAGGTTACAGCTCCTTTTCTCCTGTGTTTATCCCTATTTTAAACTGTAGATGTACCTGATGAGGTTGTATATTGCCATGGTTATAACTAACACATTACCATTCCAGTACCTTATGGAGCTTGGCACCTCAATCTTTAGCAGGAAATGGAAAGTCTCTACTAGAATTAATCTGTTTAGTTGTGGAAAGTGACTGGAGAGAACCCATACTATGGAAGATTCACCAAAATCAAGTCAACTTCAATCGGGTAAAACTTGGGTCGTCTGCCATAGTAGACCAATACACTGCATACTCAGACATTTACCACCTGAAAGTTTAGTTTACTTTAGTACTTAAAAGGCAAGAAGCCATTATGGTCATAAATTTAACTTCATTATACTGAAAGCACTGCTCTAACTTTAAAAGTATAAATATGGGCACAACCTAAAAGTTTTCTACCTTTCCAATTGATTGCAATACTAATTGCTCTGCATCCATATCTTCTGCACTGCTATGGTTATACAAATAGCCAAACATGACATCTGAAACAGTTTTGTGCATTACTGGCAAAGAGAAGCCTGTATCAGATTCTACAAGTTCATGCTAATCATAAGATTCTTGTTATCAAAAGTTGCTAGATTTTACAAAGTGTTAAACCAAAAAACCCTTTATTATTCAGTCCAACTGAAGAGAGTTGACCCCAAAATGACTTCTGTAGAGTTACCCAAATCCAGTCTTTTTATCAGCTATAACTGGCAAGTAACCCAAAGAATGTACCTCCTACACCTATTATCTGTAGCTATTTATCACATTGTATTTGCTATGCAGGCAGTGTTTATTGAGCAGTCAGGCTGAATAAGAAATACAATAAAAAGTGTCCCCTACAACCAAAATAATTGTCGTCACCAAGGAATTGTTTTCCACTAGACCCCCTCTCCACCCATGGAGACAGAGATGCTTAATATACAGTATATTTTCTCTTTCTGTTATCTAGAGTACTGACCTACCTACCCATAACTTATATCTATTTTATTTATAGAAACATTGGTGACCCCCCATTTCAGTGTCAGACTACTAACATCCTCTTTTTTTGGCTAGAAAGAGAAGCATAAAATGGTAAGCATTAAAATGCACCAAGATTTAGAAAAACAATCTGCTCAACTGAATCCATTTTTGGATTCTTTTCGTGTGGGTTACTATTTGAAAAAAGAAAAACAAATTCAGTAATTAGACTTATATTGCAAATGCAGCCACTTCATCTGCTGATAGTTTAAGAAAACGCACCCACAATGCAACAATATGAAAACTCTTGATTAGCTTATGATCACCAAACGCATCCAAATGCTTAGCTATGAAAATCATGCTTAAAGTAAAAAATATAAAACTTTGCTGGTAAGAAATTGTGTTAAACACACTATGCCACAGAAATTTTAAAAGTACAATAGCAGAATTATCATCCTTGGATCTGATATTGAGGATGGACATACATAAATTTTTTTTTTTTTTTTTTTACCGATAAGCAATTTTTGGTGTTGTACAGTTTTTCAAATTATCAGAACTAGAAAACTAACTCTTAGACAAGTTATAGATTCTATATTATTTGCACCATGCGTGTCTGCTTGCTTTCTTTTCTCAAATTCATTTCATTCAAGCTTATGGCTTCTAATGCTCATTTCTGTCCATACGCAGACTGTGCACATGGTTTTACTGCTCTGAATTAGAGCTTCACACACCCAGATTCCTACAAACTTGGCTATCTTACTACCGTATTTGGTCATTTCTGTCAGTTTACAGAAAGGCTAAACCTGTCACAAATAAGCTGAAATTTCACTGTGTTGTCCAAGCAATTCAGCATCAAAACTAATTTTGAATCTTTATTTCCATTATGCATTTGTTTTCCAAAAACCATTAAAACAACAGGGCAACAAAAACATTTTTTAATATTAATCAACTATTCCAATGGGCCAAGACCAAAAATTCATTTCTGTTAAAATGGCTCATTTCAACTAGCCATGACAATTTTATCATCAAATGAAAATTATATCTGCAAGTTGTCTTCCTTTCATATTTTTTTTTTTTGGAGCCCAAAACTTTAAAATTATGTTAATAACACACCAATTCAGATTGGGGAAACCATCTGAAACCTGGAGAAAATCAAGCCATAAATATCACCTGACATTTTCATGTTTTCAGACAATTAACCATACAGACTATAATTCACAGATATCACACAAGTATATAAGACAGGCTAATTTCATTTTCTTTTTAATCTTATAATATCCTATTTGCTATCTTCTTGCTTGTAGAGATTTATGACCATCTTTTAAAAAAATACTTAAAACATAGCTATTCTCTGCTACACATCTTGCACCAGTTGAGAAAAATGCACACGTGTGAAAACTAGCATAGCATGGCCTGACCATAATAGGCGTGCCAGTTGGGAGAACAATATATTAGTCTAAATGATTTAAACAAGTCCAATAGAGAAGTTCTAACCCAGACTTGCACCTGTCTCTCAGCAGGTGCCCACAAAGTTACATGTGTAGAGGGTTGACTACACGCATGTGTGAGGATAAATCATCTTCACGTAAATTAAATGTTCACTGAGTTGAGGAGGGCAGTACAGTGGTTGATTACCGGACTGCTTGGTTGACAGCCCGAGTTCAAATTAAGTATTGTTTTTTTTCTCACTCATTTCCTATCCAGCCACTCCAGTTTCTGCCCAAGTCTAAAAAAAAAGAAGATTAAACATTTTATTAAGGTTTTCCCAGATGAAGTCAAAATTCCTAGACCACTCATGGCACAGGACTGGAAATGCTTCCTAGTGGACAACTGTGGCACTACAGTCCATTGGATGTTGCTTCCTTGTAGATCATACAAGAAAAAACTGAGCAAGTGGTCCTCACACTATGAGAGAAACAGTAGCTAGGTATTGTCAAATACATTACAGCAGCCAACAACAATCTAAATGATACTATTTATATAGGAATGCCTCTCAATTATCCAAAAATCATTACAGCACATACAATTCTCACACTGTTGTTTTATTCAATAAAAGTGATCAATATCTTTAAAGAGATTAATGGTGAACATGTTCACTATCTATGATGTAAAGTAAACAATAAGATGGAGTTAACATAATGAGGAAAGTAAATGTTATGTTTACAGTTAAAATGAGCAGGGTGTTCAAAAAATTAACTATGGTCCACAGCTGTTAAGTGATATTTTAGAATTTCTCTTCCTTTTGTGTACGGTAAAAGTTTTAATTGCCTTTAAGAATTTTTTTTTAAGTTTCAAAAAATATCTGTGTAACCAGAATAAATGAACCTTGTCTTAGAGTCTCAAATTCCTCATGCTGAAAGTCTAGATTTAAAACATTTCACCTTTAGATAATATCAAATCTAACTCTTAGTAACATACATGCAGAGAATGGTTACTTAATTTTTAAGAAATCCTCTAACAAACTTTGCGATTGTATAAGGAGCGTGCATTATTGGGTCTGATAATCAATAACCATGATACTGCTGACTCTGTAAAATACCTATTCAATAAGAGATTGAGAATGCAGATTGTAATCGTAACAGAATTGTCAACCAGAAAAGTTATCAAACGAAATGCTTCAATTATTTGTTCTTAAGCAGAAAACTACAATATACAAAACTGATTCACCACTCCTTTGTAAGGCTGTAGGTTTAAACATCCCAAAAAAAAACAAAACAAAAAAACAACAACACAAGAGTGTACAAGTAAAATGATGCTGGATTTTTCAAATGGTTAACCAATTTTAGGAATTCTGTATTTTTTTTTCCGACAACTTTAAAACAGGTTATTTTTTAAGGCACCATCCTAGTAATTAATATTTTTTTTTTTTTTTAAAAATCAGAAATTTCTGTATTGTTCTCAATCTGATTCTTGAACAGCAGGTGAATTTTTCTGTCTGTCACAAAGTCTGTTTTTTTCTAAACTGAATCTCTTCATTTTATTTCACTGGTTCTCTCCCCTGTGTAAGGATTTCTACAGACTATCTAACAATAGAGCGGTTCATCAACAGCCTATTAGTGATGAGCAATGTGCCTGCTGAAACTGACATTATGCACACTATCATTTAATTGCTCCAGACTGACCATAATCGGAATGCTTGATTACATAACACTGGATGTCCTTGGCACTTTGTATCCATAAAAAGTGAATTTGAATTTCTTAATGAATTAGTGAATATTGGCACACCTTCAAGAATATAATCCCAAGGGAACCAATGCAACTCAGATCTATTATAATAAATGTTATATTGCATCTTGAATTTGAAACAACAAAAACAAACATTCTGCTGATTTTTCATAGATGGCAGTTCCATTAGAATAATTAAAATCAATATTACTGAAAATAAAATAGCAAACTACCCATGATGAAAAATAAATAGCATAACTCTAACTAGACTTGCATGAATTATGCACAGACACCATTCATTTAGCACTTTATGGCCGAGTTTATTATTCCCATCATGCTATTAACTTAACAGCCAAAATATATTGCTCTTTGGGAGTTCACCAAAGAGAATTTTCCCAAAATGTTGCCGAACTTACGGAGCTGCACCTGTGCTTTGAATTGATCAGACCATCACTTAGAGATTTCCCTCTGTTCTAGGTTTTTCCCACAAAACGGTATCAATGACAGATTTCTGTTTTAAAGATATTTAAACAGTAACACGTGAACACTGTTAAATAGCTAAGCGTGTGTGCACATGCACATCCATGTAAAGTGTCAAACCAACGCGTTGCCATACAAAGCCTTTCATTCTGATTGGATAAAATTTGCAGCATGATACGATGAGGATCGCACTGCATTGAAGCGAGATTCATAATCACAGACAGTATTATTGTGGACTCTGCAACTAGTTTAATGGAAAACTGCATGTTGAAATCGCCAAAAGAAAAAGAGGAGGAGGAGTTATCAGGTGGATATGTAATTCACTTTCTTAAAAATCCTGCTCTTAACATTAAAATTTTTTTTACTGATACCCTGGTTTCTTTTAAGAGAATTAACATTGGCATTTTGTATCCCATAAAACAACATTAAAGAATTTTTTTCTTCTTTTTTATATTCCAGGTGTCTTTTAGTTTTACATAAATTTTCAGGTGAACTGCAAAATAAGGAATTTCTCTCTTCCCTTTTCCAAAGTTGTTTTCTTCCATAAATTAAAACTGTTTTGCTGCTAGTTAGAGAGGACAGGTTGTGCTAATGTAGACTATTTTTGGTGTAGAAGACACCCAAACAATGTTCTCTCGGTAGATGTGTGTGCAATAAATTAGAAGTAAAAAACTAACTGTATAAAGCTGATTTTACTACAGTCTGACTACTTTGGTGAAATTGCTAAATATTCCGAAAAAACAGTAAACTACTACTTTCTTTTTTTTAAATCAACATACAAGAAAAACAACCAAATTCACCCCAACAATTTTATTAAAAAATATATATATATTTTTTTATATAAGCATTAAAATTATGGGGGCTTAATTACATTAGTTTCCTTCCACATTTAAAATGGAGAGTTATAGCAAAGACTGTTCAAACCACCATCTTGGAAGGACTTGGCCAAGGACCCAATGACCATCCATATCTTTTTATTGCCCACAAAGTTAGTTGCATAGCTCACTATGAACCACCAATTTTACTTTAACAAAGACAGAAATGTTTCCTTTTTAATGATATACTACAAAAACAGTATTCAGAATACGTTCAACTCTTGAACAGTATTTCCACGCCTACATTAAGCCACAACCATTAGGCAGACTGGATTGTATAGTATTAAATTCAAACATAATTCACTTCACTGCTCTTTCAAACTAACCTACCGTAAATGTTTATTTGAATGGCTCTTATTTATGAGCTTTAGAAGATGACTTTCATTAATACAAAATACTGGATCCCATTATGATTAATTAGACTGACCAGAACTAATCTGAATGATAATTTATGTACAACACATCTGGAGTCACATGGCTATATGCAAATTTTAAAAGCAAAGCATGCACCCAAAATATGGTACTCTTGGATCTATGTACCAAACTGATAATGGTTCTGACGTATGCATTAATTATTATTATGAGGACGACTAACCTGCAGGCGACAACAAAAAGAAAAATCTAACCAAGTATTGCGTGTTTTTATCTTGGAAGAGTCGGTAATGTTAATCTTTTCAAAGTTTCCAAAACATTCCAGTTTAACACATACGTATGTGGATACCAAAGTTCAATCCAAAGAAGACAGCAATGATCTATTATCATTCTAAATCAATCTATTAAACAATTCAAGAAAAAAAAACAAAAGACAACTAATTTTAACTGTAAATGACCTCTAATACAGACTGTCCATATTTGCATTGAATATATTATGATTATTTTTTATGCCTGTAAGCTAAAAATTTTGTTATATTCTACCATTCTCTTATTGCTACATGGAAAAATTATACTGAACACTAAAATATCTTTCAAGGGGCTATTGTATTTTCAGAGAATAAGCACGTTAACTTTTTTTTTTTTATTAATGGAAATTAACTATTAATGGGTTGCATTTGCACTTGAAAAAAATGATTGCTTTCTGCTGGATATAGTGATTAAAAAATGTTTGTGATAGCACAAATAGTCATCTACTGAAGTAGAGCAACATCAAAATATCTACATATATAACACACACATTCCACCCAAACAGCACAACCCTTCTTTAGCTCTCAGCAAGACTATTATAAAAAGAATCACTTCATCCATACAACCTATTTATTTCATTGAAAACTAGTTACAAGAAACAAAAACTTTACTCAGCATTTTATACTAATCATAGATGCTATTTAAGTAGTAACCAAATTTTTTGTCAAATAAATAAATTTCTTACGCAATTATAAAAAAAAAGAATTTCCATTTAATTTCCTATAAGATTTTGCAAGATAAAACAAACAGTATTTTTTCTTAGTCTTAGCCTAAAAAAAAATTAACTAAAAAAAGATGCAATAAATATCTAGTATAATTTTCTGGATAACACTATCAACAAAACATTATGTATGGACACTATCAGTATTGTTCAAAAGCAGGACATTAGCTTTAAAAGCTTTAAAATTAAGTCCTATTACACTGGCCAACAAGTATTTTCCATCAAGCATATGTCAAGGTGTACTTAGTGTAGTTTTTAATGCTGATTTCAAATATACAATTAGTTTTTTGACATCACGTACAGTTTTCAAGATGAGAAAGTTTTTTGGTTTTAGCTCACGCATTATATAGAAATTCCAATTAATGACGTGTATGCACGTATTTCATTTACATCATGGAAACATACCTTTAAAATAAACTGCATTATTCATTGCTGCATAGTTCAGATGCAATATTTCATCATCTTAAATTCACCAATCAAGTTTTGTCTGATGAAATAGGTATTTCAACATCTCAAATTGTCCAGTCATAATTGGTCTGATGAAATATTTCATCATCTCAAATTCAATATAAGTATAACCATTTGTATCTATTTCCTTACTTGTTTTACAGTGTTAACAATGTCAATACAGTGTAGAGATCCTCTTGTTGTCTTTTGTTATGTCTGTGGACAATTTATTGTGAAAGTTCAAAAACGTACAATAACACCAGAGATCAAGAAGATTTATAAGCTATACTTTGACAGTCCTCTTGGAGATCAGGACAAGTTATGGGCACCACATTTTATCTGCTCAGCTTGCTCAAATGGCTTACGTGACTGGTTCAATAAGAGGAAGAAGTCCATGCCTTTTGCCATTACAATGATATGGAGGGAGCCGAAAGACCATGAGAATATGGAACTTTTACTTCATGCCATTGCTTATGAAAGATACTCATGGAAAATATGTGGAGATTTAAAAGTCATTGGAATGTTAATGGGAATGCAGTCAGGTTTAACAAAATACTGTTGTTTCTTGTGTCTATGGGATAGTCGGGCAACTGACAGACATTATTCGGAATCAAACTGGCAGACAAGAACATCATACCAGCCAGGACTGTCTAGCGTCAAGAATACACCTCTTGAAGCTTGGACTGATGAAACAGTTTGTAAGGACACTAGGGAAGAGAAATGCCAGAGAGTTTGAGTATATTGTAGAAAAGTTTCCCAAAATCACACAGGCGAAGTTAAAAGAGGGTATCTTTGTCAGACCCCAAATTAGAGAAGTACTCAAAGATGTCAACTTCAAGTCAACACTGGATGAACTGGAACTGCCTGCCTGGAATGCTTTCAATTGGATCTGTGAGAATTTCTTGGGCAACAAGAAGGCAATGGACTACAAGGATGGCATCAAGAATCTTCTGAAATGTTACTCAGCAATGGGTTGTCGCATGTCACTGAAAGTTCACTTCTTGGACTCCCATCTGGATTTCTTCGCAGATAACCTTGGAGCAGTGTCTGATGAACATGGTGAAAGAGTTCACCAGGACATTAGTGCTATGGAGAAACGGTACCAAGGCTTCTGGAATGACAGTATGCTGGCTGACTACTGCTGGACACTTTACCGTGATCAACCAGATCAGGAACACCGCAGGAAATCCAAATCACAATGTTTCTAACTCTGTTGTTCTAACTTCATCTGTTTTGTCTGACCCATTTTTTGTGTATTCACTCTTTGTAGAATGATAGTGATGGTTTTTAACTCAATAAACTCATTTACTTTCTAAAAATAATGTCCTTATTTATTACGTCAATGATTTAATATATACAAATATGTAAATATTTGCATGTATCTACTGAAAAACTGATACGTCCTGCATACAAATGGAGTGAAATTTTGAAATCAGCATGAAAAATTAGTCTAAAAAAGTTGGTTTGCATTCATAATGAGTATAATACATTTAATTTTGTTGACCAGTATTATGATTAAGATTTTAAAAAATTTATCAAGATGAGAAACGAATCTTGCTATCAAAAACATTCTGTAAAGATCTGAACAAATATGGGTTTTGTTTTTTTTTTTAAATATCAACAGCTTTATTTTTACACATAAATGATATCAGAAACTAATATCAAATGACTTATTTTAGCTATTTTTGCATCTCAATGTAATGCATTTTTAAAAAGCACCACCGAATACTGGCTAATTTCATCTTCATTATCAATGCTTCAATTTCCTGATAGTTTGCTTTAAGTAAAACAAAATGCAGAGAGAAATTTTGCAGATCAAAGATCAGTGAGTGGGAGCAAGACAGTAGTCCCTTAAACCTAACCCAACCAGCCACCAGGATTAGAAAGGAGCCTGCAACCTGCTACTTGGCCTAAGTCCTTGAGGCCTTTTTCTGTGTAGATGACCATGGAGATAACACCACCTGACCCAACCTGTGCTAGCTACTAAGTTAATCACTGTGCCCTAATCCAACTCTCATTGTGATGTAAATCATTCAGTTGATTCAAATATTTTGCTGTTGTTAATTCTAATATATTAGCATTTTACTTGTAGGTAATTGAAATTTTTTTATTTCTGCTGAAATATGGAGAAGTTTACGTTCTTTTGTCAGATAACAGTAAAAAATGCTGACCTACTGAGTACTGTACACAGGCACATCACCTCAGTGGCTGACAGACAGTTAGTCATCTTGTTTTACCCCAAATTGAGCTGATATCTACCATTCATTATCTAAATATTTCTGCAGTTTCTCATGTTATTCCCTGCTAAAGTAGGCAGTACTGGGGCAAGCCCAACACAGTTATCCTAGAATCTAGGGATGAGCCAATTAATTAATAAAGGATTAATAATCAACTTAATCAGCCAATTATTAAGCTCTGTAACTGCAAAAAGGAAACTTATTTTCAGTCAGAAGAACTAGAACACTGTTGCTTCCTTCTGTTTTCCATATTACACAAAGTTTTGTCAACAAATCAATTTATCCATATTAACACATAAGGCGCTGATCTGGCTTGAAGTTGGAGGGGATGTTAAAGATGGTAAATCTCATAAGCATTCATTTAGTTTCTACCTTCCTCCCCACTTGTGTACATACATTTTGGTGCACTTTTTTGAAGGTGGAGCCATTCCCCATTCAGATGCCCTTCCCCCACAACCTAGGATTGACACCCCTGATTTGTTAAGGCAAAAAAAAAAAAAAAACCAAAATATCGCCGCCAGTCTTAAAGTGCAATTCAAAATTCATTGCATTCATAAGACTTCATTTTTTTTCCTTGATAACAATGATTTTAGTTTTTACTGCAAAAAGTTGAATGTTAACTGATCAGTATAGGTGCATCCATATTGCAATTAATACATAATTAGGTAAAGTAGTACTGTTCTACAAAATTCGACATAACTTCTAAAGGCTATGGAAAATATGAAAATTTCCTACTTTAAATCAAAAGCATCAAGACTTCCAAGTTAAACTAATCAATATAGTTACATTTGGAAATAGCTATGTGAAAGTTAAAATATTAAAAATAATACTAGCCTAGAGAGACAGATTCTAAATTAAAAACAATTATGAAAGTCTAAAAAGTATACCTAATTATTTAAAGTTTTAAAATTATAATGCAGAAACATCAACTTTTCACTACTTTCTAGATTGAAGTAGTTGGCTAATATATATGTTTATCAAAGTTAAAAAGCCACTGTCTGGCTGTGGAAGATAAAAATGCACATAAATGCACATGTGCTAGTTTTTTCAGCCTTTTGAAAAAGAAAATATTTCCCTTTGATCATAATAAAGGATCTTTATGCCTGGGTAGCAGGGGAATGTAAAAGATATTCCCTAATCTTGTGTTTGAATTTTTCCTGTTGCTATTTCTTCATAGCAGTTTCAAAGTACAGGAACTGACACTTAATATGGCAGCAGATGTGTGGGGTGCATCTGGATAATTAAGACTTGTATCTGAGTCTATGAATGCACTGCTCCTGGAACTTTGCCTAGTCTCCTCATTTTTTTTTCAATTTATTCTATCAACCAATACCATATTCTATTCACGTCTTTACTTTAGAACTTCAGCTTGAGGCAAGAGTCTAAGTATGAGAAACTACACGATCTCTTATTTGCCAAATACATATGCAAACACCTCAGCATTGTTGCTTTTAGCTTATCCACATGTCAGGATTCCTATGAAAGTAGTGCTGGCAGTAGCTCTGTCTACGTTCTGTGGCTAAAACTGATAGAGTTGCAACAGAGGCTGCTGCATTCTTTTGACTTAGCTGCTTTTGTGATCTCTCCTGACAGGTTTAAAAGGCACCCAGGCTCCATTTTGAATATTATGGTCTACTACACAAGACATCAGCGGGCATCTTCTAGCATGTAATATGAACTCTCCAAACATCATGTATAAGACCCTTTTTTAAGGAACCTTCAGTTGTTCCTGAAAGTCACTTAGCTCATTTGTGTGATAGCAAGAAAATAGTGGAAATGGCCAACAATCTTTTGATTAATACAAAAGACACCCTTTACTGCTCATTGGGTAAATATGACATTATTAACACATAGTTATAAAGTATGGAAAAATAAGGCAGTTATGGTGATACAGTTTGAGAAGTTGAGCAACCATGTTAGCAGTGGCCCCTAAAAATGAGAGACTTTATCCAGTGGTGTTTCAACTTTCTTCAAATCAGTCAAAATTTAATCACTTATGGTCAATTGGTTGTATATGACTCAAGAAATGGAACCACATCTAAGGTGGCTCCATGCCTCTCAAAATCAGGTATTATCCAGAGAACAGTGGTGGTGTTCAGATGTCTGTCATCAATGCTATACTTGACAGTTCCTCTTGGAGTTTTGGGAAAGTGTTGCAGATATTTGCTATCACTGTTTGGCTGAAAAAGTTACAGTTAACAATTCTCTCCTATTCTATGGTGTATGGTTGTGGCTCTCAAATTTCTGATGTCCATCAACTTTTTATTGTCAAAGGATTCCTCCAAAGTCATTCATTTACTGGCTTCAAGTTTCCTTTCTTCTTGCTAAAGCATTTATGCATTGTATTTGATGGCACATTTACCTTTGAATTAGTTTATCATGTTGGTAACTAATTTCTTTGCAGTTTTTCCACCTTGAGAAACATTTTAATTGCAAAGCTTTTCATTTTGCTTTGATGTAATCTTTCTAAATCACAAAAGAAATCTATAAAACATTTTGAAGATATCTCTACCTTTAAAATACCTACCAAGGCACTTAACTGTAAATAGACAGTGTCAGTGGCCCTCATTAAACAGCATCTAGCCTCAGATCAACCACAATATAAGTTCTACCACACTCACAATTAAATATTTTAGTGTCAGTGACAGGCCAGCTGTGGTTATCTCCTCCAGCTACAGTAAGAACAACGTTTACCTTTCCTAGGCAGAAGCCCTGTGGCTCTCATCACTATATAGTCCCAACCATCATCCCTTATACTGCACATGGCACCCAGGTTAGGTAATGTCCATAGGAAAAATGGAATCACAGTAGTCGCTTGATCCTTCAGCTCATTAATATTTTAAAGAACTTGAATTAGCAATTTCTGATCAGGCAAGACAATATTACTAAAAATGGATTTGGCAACAAAAAAAAAAAAAAGTAGAGAGACTTTTTATATCATGAAAATCAGACTAATGTTTATACTGGCTGTTTCGTTAAAATATGCAAGACACGCATATTAAATAATCAAACCAAAATTTATATCTATTTTTGTAAACAAAAAATTGCTGATATATAGCTTCACATACTGCAAGAGAATATTCTATTAATAATAATGCTGTGTGATGTAAGTCCTCCATGGAACGATCATCTCAGATTTCGACCATCTTTTAAATATTTTTAAATTCTATGTATCTGTATGCATGTTTTTTCTTCTTCCATCAAAATATATTTGTAAAATGTTTCAATATATCACAAATTATCAGTTTCTTTTTTTTTTTTTTTTAACTATAATTTGGGTTAACAAATACATTTTTGTTTAGATTTTGGGCAAATGAATAAGATTTGGACAAAGTTTCATACATATCTGTCCCAGTGGGAAAGGAGGCAAGTCCCTTAAACATCTTTTCCTGCTTGTGATGGTACTGTGAGCAAAGAAATAGATTTCTGTCTTTCCAGTAGAGCAGCCAAAAACTCTTACAGATTTTACTAAGTCACCAATTAATCGGTAACTGGCCATTTTGATAATCAGCGCATCTACTGGCAAACAAGAAAATTGCAAGAAAAAATATATACATACATACACATATTAAAAAATTCTCTTCTAAGGTTTTTCTCCATCTCTCTCTCTCTTTTTTTTTTTTTTTTGTTCACCAAAACAGACAAGTGATTTGTGAAAACCACTAACACTGGTCAATGGTGATTTCTCGTCTCTCTAATATAGGGTTTTCTGAAATAAGCCAGCTCCTTATTTTCCAGTAAGTCGCTGACATTCTCACTTATACTTGAAAAGACACGGGTAATTTTCTTCTTAAATCATTTCCATAATTACGCAACTTACTTTAAAAAAAAATAATTCAATGCACTGAATCAAGGTATTAAAAAGGTATACGAAAGCCCAGAAAATTTGTTAAAGAATTCCTACCTGCCAACCCTACATTTTTTGTCTGTCAGTCTGTCTCGAGCACCACTACTACTTACTGTATTCCAATAAAGCTTACTCTTCTGGCTTTTAGCATTTGAGTTATAGTTAATGACTACTAGAAGGCATACTTGTGCATAAAATAAATACAATGATTAGGAGGATATTTTAATGAAAAGTTTGTGTAACAAAAGTTCAATATTTTTTTTTTCTTCTTTTTTAAACAGGATTTTCTAACAGTCACTCTGCGCGCTAGTACATTGATCAACGTGTAATACCAGGTATTTCAGTGGATGGACTACAATTATGGCTGGCAGTGTAGCAGAATGGGAGGAGGTGAATAGCTTGTTTTGCTGCTCCATTATGGAACATTCCACTCAGAGCAGATGTCAGAAATACCTAATCTGAAGTCTTTGCTGTCCCTGCTGCGGGTTACTGAGACCCAAGAAAAACAAGATCAGCTAAAAAGAGGAAAACATATGATGATGATGATGCTCAGATGGAGTTTTAAATGGTATCTGATCTTTACAATTATGGCTCAGAAGATTTTAAACTTCCCAACAAAAGACTGCGGAATAATAAAACTGTTCTAATCAAGGGCAATTACCAAAAAAACTGGAAACACAGCATTCAGGGACCATGAACAAGGTGACACGGACGGTCATGCATATGGTTTATGGTACATGGATGAGGTGGAATTGTTGACCCATTCACCTAAATCATTTCCAGAAAGGGTCAGATTACCTTAAAACAGGCCACCACCACCACTACTACTACTAGTCGTCGCCTTACTGCAACCGGTACTCTTACTGTTGTTGGTTCTCATTGGTATCTGTGTTACTCTCTCATCACCACCCATGGTTTACGGTACATGGATGAGGTGGAATTGTTGACCCATTCACCTAAATCATTTCCAGAAGGGGTCAGATTACCTTAAAACAGGCCACCACCACTACTACTACTACTAGTCGTCGCCTTACTGTTGTTGGTTCTCATTGGTACCTGTGTTACTCTCTCATCACCACCCTAACCACAACACACTACCGCCGTCGTTATTACTTCCGCTATCACCACTACATTTTCTTTTGTCGCCATTATTATTGCAGCTGCTATCACTTTTATCGTCGTCGTCGTCGTCAGCAGTAAGTATTAATATTATTACATTTACTTTTTCTGGAAAAAAAGAAAAAAATAGGGGGGGAGGGAGTGTTTTTGTCTAAAACTTTAAAAGAGAAGCATTTGTGTCTAACCCCCCCCCCCTCACACACACACACACACACACACCCTGGGGATATCTACAGCACTGCTGGGCAATCGTGTTATCCATCCCTTTTGGTTGTCAGGGTGGGAAGTGTTCGGTTAGGGGGAAGTGCAGTGGATGTTAATTTGTTTGTCGTCACGGGTTCTGTAATGTCCGGAATTTTCATCTGGTCGGGTCGGGTCGGGTCGGGTCGGGTCCCTCCCCCAACCGCGAGCAGGACTCGAAACGTACACGGCTGCTGGGGCTGGGCGTCGGTCAGCCGAGTACAAGGGAATCCAACAGGGAGCCAGCCGGTGCTCGGGACAGGAGAGAATTCTCCAGGATGCTAACCGTACATCTCTGTCAGGGGACACACACACACACACACTATATATATCATAAATAAAAAAGAACGCATAATAATGATGGGTGAGATTCCAGCTTTAGGTTACCGTCAGATAATGCAACAGTGAGGCAGAAATAAGGAGGGGGAGGGGGTTAGGGGTTAGGGTTAGTGGCCGTTCTCTATCAAAAGCCGAACAACCTACCTGCTCGGTCTCTGGCCGAATCCCAGTTTCTCGAAGGCCATTTCCTTCAGAGACGGCCTCTTGCTGGTATTCATGGTGCTGCGTGATGCTTCAGATCGCAGGCATGCCGTCCTTTAAACCAAGTAGATGGTTCCGGAGAGTTGCAAGACAGGCCGCGGAATATAGCTGTGTATGTGTGTCTACCTATATCTATGATGGTACTCGAGGAGCCGCCAGCAGCAGCAGCCGTATTCGCCGACACTTCTCCGTTAGCGTACTGTCTTCCCAATTCCCCAGTCCCATTCAGATGTAGAGAGTCAGCCGCGGGCCGTTCGCCACCATGGCATTTCCCCCCCTTTTTTTTCCTACAGGTATGTCTGCCTCCCGTGCATTGAATAATTTTCCAGCTGGCACAGCGCGGGGTCTCCTCCAGACGTTAGAAGCGAAACGCTCGCTGCCGGGCAGCGGCCATTATGACTGGTCGACCATCTACGGAGAAACGGGAATGCGCGAAAGGGGAGGCAACTCCTGATTTGGCACCGGATTATCTCCGCGGCGGCGGCGGCGGCTCGCGATGCCTGGATTTAAAGGTGAACTATCGAGTAGACGGGAGCAAATTTAAAACTTGGAATAAAATAAATAAAACGAATCGCAATTAAAAAAAAAAAAAAAATGGCAACAGATTTTTTTTTTTTTTTCAGAAGGCGAAACCCAAACCGTTATTAAGTTATTCTGTTGGGAATTTTCGGTGCAGTAAATGAATGAGTTACCACTTTCGTTTGTTTCGCAGGGTAATTTTGCACTCCAGAAAACTGCTTTTGTCGTCGTTGTTTTTGTATGTGTTGGATGGGGAAAGTTTTTTATGAAAACATAACGAGGAATATTCCTTTATGTATTTACTAAATTTATTTAATAAAAATCAAAATTGGAATTTTTAAAATTTTTAAATAATTTGAACAAATATTGATAGTTTTATTTTATTCTTTCTTTTAAGTAATGACTACTGTGATTATTGTGAAGATTCCTTCAGTAACATGCTTCATTGTCTGTTCTTGCTCCACTAAATAGGCATTAAAATAGAGTGATTTCCCCACACCATCTTATATGTTCATCTTTATTATATTTTAATTATCTAATGCAATACTATGGCACTCTTTATAAACTGTCACTTTATTATGTGCAAACTCAGGATGGACAATTTCCTCTTTTTTTCACTTAATAACAACACCTCTAAACTGCTGTGTGTCCGACCCAGGCTTAGTTTGTTCTCATTACTAATCATAGTCAGTGCCCCTCTGATACGGCGCATTCAGGCTACAGCACAATTACTGACAAAGATGGATTTCACATAATATTTACTGACACATTAAAAGTACAAATTACTCATTAATTTACCATAGCTGCCCCATATCCAAGATCAATCTGACTGATACCAGATAAACTGTACAAACAGTGGCATTGTACTATAACCAGATCTGAGCTATTTCGCTTTTTTTTCTTCAATAAACAAAAGGGGTTTTTTTATACTATTTTTAAAGCAGTCTCTACAAATTTTATTTCTTTTTTTTTTTTTAATTTCATCTTTGAAAGTGCTAAGAGCTAGATTAGTATACTACAACAACAATAATAATAATAGAATGATTACTGGTAAGTGACAGGAGTGTAATGGTAGTAACTTGGGATATTGTGATATAAAGAATGCATTCTGATCAAAATGACTTCAGACATTTTGGCAAGAAATAACCACCTCAGTTAAAAATAGAGCATAAATTAAATGTATGGAGAATGCTTTCTGTGCAAACCATCTTCCACTTTTTGTTGCTTTTCTTTGTAGAAAAATCTTTCAATGAAAACAATTTTAACTTATTTTTTTCTACAAATGCAGGAACTCCAGGAAAATGATCATTGGTAATTAAGTGAGGATTTTAACAACAAAATAAAAATTTTTAAAATTTAAAGTAATAATAATAATAATAATATACTAAAACAGAGACTTAAAAAATATCCTTATTTTTATCATTTCAGTCTTAAATAAAACAATTTTTAAAAAATAAATATTATTAAATAATCTCTTATTTTTTTAAAAATCCACTATTAATTAATGCTTTAAATCAGATTTTATTATTGTGCACACAACAATAAAGATGAACTCTTAGAGATTTTGTTATTCTTCCTCTTAATGATTAGTTTTCCTTTCAAAATAATGATTTATTTTTCTTCAACTTTATCATGGTAGTTTCTAGAACCAGCTTAACTGCCTCCTCTAGAGCATCAACTTGTCAATTTTTGTGGTTTCAAATTCAGCAAATGATCAAGATGAAGCAATGGATTTGAGAAAGCCTAAAAGGTACATTATGTTTACTGAGGTTAACGTATTTTCTTCTCACATGCATCACTAAACTTGCCATTTGAAATTTTTTTTGCTTTTTCTGGCTCGGAAGAAAAATCTCACAGTATCTCTGAATTAAGAAAAGATCTTGAAACACCAAATTGTCAAAAAAAAAAAAAAAACGCTTCTCGTTTGTTTTAATTTTCTTGCGAAGCAAAAGATTCACCCAGCAACAAATCGCTGAGGTTCAGAGACTGGTCCCAGCTTGCTCAAAAGGTGCGTGTGTGTTGAACTATTGCTTACATGCTGTGTACAGCATCTATAAGAAACAAAATGTGCATGGAGCTAATTAAAGTGACAAGCCAACTATTCGTCTAAATCTGAGAGAAAAACATAAAGAAGAGGAAGTTGGAGAGAGAGAGATGTGGGAAAAACAGTATCATAATGCTGGGAAGAAGAACAGGGTTAAATGGCCCAAGGATTGCTATGGTTGAGGGCCTGACTTCAGCATTGGCTCAGTTGTTGGCAATGCAACTTTCTGGCATGTTTCTCCCCACCCTTCTTCACCACCTGGCCATGCCACTTTCCTCTCACATTTAAAAATAAAGATGCCTTTGCTAAATTTGTTAAGCTTGTCAAAGTCAGAATGACCCTAACCCTAACCCTCCATCTTGGGGCTAGTGTCCTGGATCTCTGCCTCCATTGATAGTTGAGCATAGTAGGAGATAGGTGACAGCAACAACAGTGTTAATCACTGATAAGTGTAAGAAAACCTGGTATACAAGTGGGATTTTAACTATTATTTTCTCCTGGACTTGTCTCATAATAAATGTGTGAATCTTTTAAAATGGCAATTTCATTTAGTTTTTTTTTGAAGTAAGACATTAAAAATTATTTTTTGTTGCTGTTTAAAGAAGAATAAAGAACTTTTATAAAAAATTATTTTGCTTTCATCCTGCACTGTACATCAGTAACAGTGTGTTCTTTTTGCAGTTTTCATTATCAAAGAGATTAGTGTGAAAGTATACACTGGACACTTTAGTTCACCTTTACTGACATAAAGAGCCAAAAGATCATCCATACACAGCATTTACTTGACATTTACTATTTTTTCATATTTAATGCAAGGTATGTGTTAAAAGATAATCTTTTGGGTCTCTATGGCAGTAAAAATAAAAAAATGAATTTTTGTCCAATGAACATGTAGCTCAGGGGGAGTCCAGGGAGGAGGAGCACCGTCAGAAAAGTATGTCTTCCCTAAACTCATAAAAATGGTCTCTTGTTCTGAGTCCTATGTTGCTATAGTTGAGACCATGCAGGATATTATAAACTTATAGACAGAGCATTTTTGGAATAAAGATTCACTATTAAATGCTTGATCTACTTCACCATTATGCAGTTCAGATTTCTGATGTCATTTACTATGTGTTGCAATGCCCTATGGTATTTACAACCTCTTAACATTAGTCTTCAGAGTCACACCATTAACATCTGCAATTTACAGAGGCATGTCAGATGTATACCATGTCATTTCAGCCATTAAACAATGTCAGAATGATGCAGATCAAATTGATGAAATCTAGTAGAAAGAAGTTTTGGCTCTTAGAGAATCTATGGATGTGCCTAACCAAAAGTCAGGGACACTATCAGAAACCAACAGACTCCCCTCAGGAATACTTCTGCTGCATCATTGCCATTCCTTTTCTTGACAACTTGATTACTGCATTTGATACTCAGTTCTCAGCAGCTCAGAAAAACTGTTCAGAAACTCTCCATGGTTCATAGTAGAGTTAGAAAGTCTTAGATTCTGGTAAATCAATGGTTCAAAATTGTTCATTACCAGCAACATCGAAAACAGCTGGAGTACTGGAAGCAGAAATAGAATACCTGGCAGTCTGTCCTGCCTGCATTACTCACCACCAATCAACATCCACACTTTCCTCCAGATAATTTCAGATCTGCTTGTCACTTTATATAAGTGTGAGCATTCCTTCAGTTGCCTGAGGAACTTCAAGTTCTACAATGCTTCAAGATCAACAATAGCCTTGCTTTGTTGAATATCCAGAGAGAGATTAGTGTTAATAGCGAACAAGTCCTTACTAATTTCGCCTAAGCACACTCAAGGTGGAAGGAACTTGTGAATATTTTCATTGATAACTGAAACATTTGCTTCCTTATTAAGAAGAGTCCTTATCATTTTTTCATGCTTTTAATTCTCTTGGGGATTATTCTTTTAGTGTAGAAGTTGAATAAACATGTGTTTAATGATGATAGTTCATTGCAAGAATATGATTGTGTGGTTGATTTTTAAATTCAGGATAAAAATATATAAGAAACCAATCCAAAATTAATTTTTTATGTTTGAATTTTGATGCACTGTTATATGCTAAACTACAATTTTAACCTGACTTGTGCACACTTGAACGTTATGTTAGGTTTCAACACGAACCCGTGATTAATATGACGAATATAATTTGAAGAAATTAATCTCAAAAACTACCATTGGCTCAGTGTTAAATCTAAATTTTCTTTGGCTGTAAATTGTTTCTGTCTCATCCTATTTCACTCATGTTTTGGAGAAAAACGCCCACATTTTTTTATCTCTAAATTAGTAAAGTGGGCTTTAATTGCTGTAAGTGTATAAACATTTAATTTTGTTTAGGGAGCATGTTCTTCTTACTTAGAGTGAGCTTTTGCAATCTGCGGTTGCATTTGTGCTTTCAGCACTTATCCTGGCTGAGAGTCCTCCCCTACAACAACTGTACCTAGAGGTGAGTGCACTTGGTTAAATTTCACATTCATAGTTTCCTGTGGGTTGGCAGATATTAAGTTAAAGTTAGGGTCAGGTACAGGAGTGGCCAATATTGATGGTGGAAATATCTAAGATAGCTGATGATGATATATCATTACAACAGATGCATTTGCAAATGTTGAAAAACTAAATAAATAAAACTTTACATTAATTAAATTTTACATTTATGTATGTGTGTACATGCTCTAAATTACATGTTTGGTTATTGATTACAGTCACACAATTTGTATATCATGATGAAACTAATCATATTGTCTAAAACATCTGGAAAGAATCAGTGATAACTATCTAACTGGGGCACAAAGAGAACAGATTAGTTTAAATTTGCTATGCATGATATCATATTACATGCTATAAGCTCCATACACTTCATTTCTCATAAGCTACTGCGTCTTTAATTAAAGTAAAAAAAAATGGAACAAAATATACAACTGTAACTATGTGAATATTGCACTTGTGTTGATGTTGACTGAAATGGGGAAAAAACATGGTTTTCTTGAAGACATGAAGAGGTGTTAGGTGCTAATAGATAAGTTATACAGATGGCAGTGTCCACATGCAGTAGTGCTAGTTTCTTCACTTCATACAGTGACAGAGTGCACTAGATAACCACCTGTTAAAACAGATGAAGATGACTCTGAAACACCCAGCGGATATTGATTTTTTGTGTGTGTGTTTGATGAAAGGCAGTATAAATAAAACTGGTCTGATGGTCTAATTTTCAGGTACACAGTTCACACACAAACAACAGTGGACAGAATATCGTCTTAATGACTGACAAAGAAACATTAATTGGCCTTTACATAGCATGCACCTCTCTCTCTCTCTCTCTCATATATATATATATATATATCATGTAAACATCACAAATACATCCTTTTGCTTCTCAATGGAAGTCACTGATAATTCAGAATGTTCCCATCATGCAACAAACTGGTAAAATTCAGTTAACAGTTAACCCATTTAAAAACACCTGCTAAAGTTTCTGAATCAAATTCTACAGAGGACAAAAAATGTATCTAAATGTCATCATTAATTATTTGAATGAAAATAAACAAAAGACTGCGTTTACATGGTATTTACTTTGTTTCATAATTCATGTCAAGTTAATAGCATGAAAAGGTGGCCATTAGGGTATGTCAATAATTAAAGATGAAATAAAGGTAAATTTTAATTGTATGCAGGAGACCACAACCCAATGATACTCATAATTTGAAAGGCAGAAAGAGAGGATTCTTGATATATTCCACTTGTTCATCAGCTTTAATACCATCCATTCTGAAAATATTTCTTAATCATCAGCAGATACAAAGAAACTGGTTTCAATACAGACTTGCCTTAAATGTTTCCTTTGGCCTTTTTAAAATAGTAATTTAGCACAACATGATTTATTTTAAAGAAAAAAAAAAGAGATTCCTGAAATTATTGGGCAGAATAAAACCACTAATGAAGCATGCTTTCACCTGTCTTAGTTTAATGCTGTTCTGACTAGAACATATAACATAAAATAGAATGGCATCACTGAAGACAATGATGTCAGATATTTCAATTTAAATTCACCAATGGGCAAATGGTTTACTTCTTGTTCAGTCATTGACACTATTTTTTAATTGGATCATTTTGAGCCAAATCACTCAGATATTGAGAACTTCCTGTATCATTATCTTCTCTTTTCCTCCTTTCGTACTAGGCTTAAGTACCATAGACTTGGCCATATGCAATTTTTCAATTGTATAGGTCAATTATTTCAGTCAGAATTACCATTTAAATACAAGGGAGGGGTCAATCATTTAAACTTACAAATGTTTTTTGAAGTGCATTTTCACAATGAAATATTTTTAAAAAACTAACGAAGCTCTGTTCCTGCTTAGATGCACACTTCTAAGAAATCTCCTTTCTGAACATACTGTTATCATAGTGCATCTAGAAAAATTGCCTAAAAACGATAAAGCAAGATTATCATATTTAAGAAATATATAGGACCATGAAGAAATGGTGGCCAAATATGCATCAGGTACGGAAGTTTAATTGGCTTGTATTTCAGCAGCTTCCCGTCATCTCTGTCTACATGGTTATTTTCAGACAAAACTGTACTTGTAACATCTGACTGCAAATTTAAATACCCTTTGTTCTTCCCAATGTCTCTCCAAAATTTTTGTAATTATTTTTATTTTTAAATATCTGTTGGCAAAATTCGAGAAAACAATCCTCGTCAGTTATTTTTTTTTTTTTTAGCTAATGAAGGGGCACAAAATATGATTTTAGTCCGTTTTTCTGGATGCACTATGATAACGGTCTTTTCGGAAACAACTTTTCTAGAAATATGCATGTGGGTAAATAACTGCAAACCATTTCAAGAGCAGAACTTCATCAGTATCTTTGCAATAGTCCAGGGTGAGAATGCAAAACAAAGCTAGATTGACCTCCCCTCCTTATATTTAAATAGTAATTCTGACTGAAATAATTGCCTTATAAAGCTGAAAATTTGCATATGCCCAAGTTTACTTGAGCCAGGAAGAGAAAGAGGAAAAGAATGGAGATGGTGGTGCTGGAGGTGATTGGTGAACGAATAATGGAATGGCCCATATGACCATGAAATTTTAAAGCTCAGTAGCCCCGCCATTGTAAATGAAAAATGGTCATCACAAATTGAGAAAAATACAGACGTGCTGCCTCTTTTTAACATTTTTCTATCAAGAATTTATTATTTCCTCCTTTCAAATTTTTTTTTTATATTTGAAAACACAGTGCTTCTTTATCTCTTATTTTGGAAATAATTCATCTAAAAAAACAGTCACTTTAGCATCTTTTATAATGAATCCCTCACACACGTGAGTAAATCTTGAAAACAGATTCTTTTGATGGAGAAATAGTTACAAAGAAAATGATTCAGCTGGCATTACTGCACCAGTGGCCAAGTAAAACAACCTCGCAAATATGATTAGCAAAAAAGTGCACACACACTAGGTTTTCTTGCTGATGGTGAACATGCCTGTTGCGTACGCATTCATAACTGTTTTTTATTGAACCATTCCATCTGTGATTGTAGATTTGACAACTGTTTTCTCATCTGCTGGGTCGACAGTGAATTTACTGTTCTCGACACCAACACTACATCTTTCTTCTAGCAGTGTACAGAAAGGCATTTACCAAAGGCAAGCTGGAGAGGAAAATTTCTCTGCACTGGGGCAACATCTTTAAAAACTGTCTACTTAAAATTGTTCTTTATTAATATTGAAATACCTACACCGTGAATGCCTCCAGGTGGACAAGAAGTTTGCTCTGGTGATAGATCTTTTTAGAGTAAGCGATGCTAACATATTTTACGTTTTTTAAAAGAGACATTTAAAAGTGCTGGATAAACCTTTGTTTGAACTGCATATCATGAAATAATTATAACAATAATTAAGGGAAGTAACTTTATTAATTTGTTTTTTTTTAACAACTAAGCATATTTGCCTCCCTTAAACATATCTGGTTAACATTCTTCAAATTAATAAGCTTTTCAGTTTGATTGTTAACACAGGCAGAGATGCATGGTGTCACAACATTTCACTTTTTAATTATTTAGATTTTAATGTTTATAAGTAAAATTTTCCCGAAACAGCTGTACAGCCCTCCTATGGATGCTGACATTCACCCTGACTCTCAACCTGGAGAAGGGTGGGCTCCGCCAGGTTGTAGAATGCCCCAGACACACTTCTCGAGGTGCCCAAGTGACTGGCACAGCTGAATACATAGGATTAACTGAGCTTCGTTGACTGTGTAACCAGCCTTATCGCTCTGGCACAGCTGAATACATAGAATTAACTGAGCTTTCGTTGACTGTGTAACCAGCCTTATCACTCTGGCACAGCTGAATACATAGGATTAACTGAGCTTCGTTGACTGTGTAACCAGCCTTCTTATCGCTCTGGCACAGCTGAATACATAGGATTAACTGAGCTTCGTTGACTGTGTAACCAGCCGTATCGCCCTGACACAGCTGAATACATAGGATTAACTGAGCTGTCGTAGACTGTGTAACCAGCCTTATCACCCTGGCACAGCTGAATACATAGAATTAACTGAGCTTTCGTTGACTGTGTAACCAGCCTTATCGCTCTGGCACAGCTGAATACATAGGATTAACTGAGCTGTCGTAGACTGTGTAACCAGCCTTATCACCCTGGCACAGCTGAATACATAGAATTAACTGAGCTTTCGTTGACTGTGTAACCAGCCTTATCGCTCTGGCACAGCTGAATACATAGGATTAACTGAGCTGTCGTAGACTGTGTAACCAGCCTTATCACCCTGGCACAGCTGAATACATAGAATTAACTGAGCTTTCGTTGACTGTGTAACCAGCCTTATCGCTCTGGCACAGCTGAATACATAGGATTAACTGAGCTGTCGTGTAGATGTGTAACCAGCCTTATCACCCTGGCACAGCTGAATACATAGAATTAACTGAGCTTTCGTTGACTGTGTAACCAGCCTTATCGCTCTGGCACAGCTGAATACATAGGATTAACTGAGCTGTCGTAGACTGTGTAACCAGCCTTATCACCCTGGCACAGCTGAATACATAGAATTAATGAGCTTCGTTGACTGTGTAACCAGCCTTATCGCTCTGGCACAGCTGAATACATAGGATTAACTGAGCTTTCGTTGACTGTGTAACCAGCCTTATCACTCTGGCACAGCTGAATACATAGGATTAACTGAGCTTCGTTGACTGTGTAACCAGCCTTCTTATCGCCATGGCACAGCTGAATACATAGGATTAACTGAGCTGTCGTAGACTGTGTAACCAGCCTTATCGCTCTGGCACAGCTGAATACATAGGATTAACTGAGCTTTCGTTGACTGTGTAACCAGCCTTATCACTCTGGCACAGCTGAATACATAGGATTAACTGAGCTTCGTTGACTGTGTAACCAGCCTTCTTATCGCCATGGCACAGCTGAATACATAGGATTAACTGAGCTGTCGTAGACTGTGTAACCAGCCTTATCGCTCTGGCACAGCTGAATACATAGGATTAACTGAGCTTTCGTTGACTGTGTAACCAGCCTTATCACTCTGGCACAGCTGAATATAAGGTAATCTAAAGGTGTTTTATAACCTCTGTGGAAGACACGGACCAAACTCTCCCCCTAGGCCCGGTTGGTCTGGACTGCACATCCACCCATTTAAAGCAGCAAATCTGTTGCTGAAGGTCGACTTATCTGGTCACATTACTTACTACTATCCCTTTGTTTCTCAGAATTTCTGATTGCTTATTTCTACGTGAATGCCATCCACAAATAAGGCTAAATTTCCCAACATTACCCAGGACGTATTTTATATATATTAAAAAATGTGTTTATTTATCTACTGTTTTCCTTTCAGCTTTATCGTAGGTAATCGCCACAGACGCGACCACTCCTCATCTGTAGGGGTGGAAGCACAGTGCTTTGGCGAAAGTAGAAACCCAACCCGATTAACTTCCTTCGTTAATTATATTATCTGGAACTCTTTCTTAGAAAGTGTAGCAGTTCTCTCTTGCGGCGGCTTCGTCCGCCAGGTGTTCCTGTTTGTTGTTCTCGGAGAGTAGTAATCTCCGTTGGGAGAGTCCATTGATGCTGCCAGCCATGCCTGGTCGGAGGACGGGACGGACGCCGTGTCGGGGAGGAAGCTGTCCGCCATTCGCTGCCCGGTTGCGAATGTGTTTAAGGGAGATTCGACAGGTCGAGAGAAGTCCCACGAACCGCGACTTTCATTCGAAAACCACGGCAGGGGAAAAAAAGGGGTGGTGGGCGGCGGCGACCTTGTCTTCGGTTTTCGCGCCACGGAGGCGGGAAGCGGCGTCGGTCGTCTGCTCGGCAGCAGCTGGCATGTTCTCCCAGACGCTTAGCGAGCGTATCCCTCCCTCTCCCTCCACCATCAACAGGTAAGCGCCTCACCGGTATTTTATAACGAAGAAAGAGAAAGCTATTTAGTTGGGGGGTAAAAAGGGATTCAACGGTTTTATTCTTCCACGAACGAGAAGCCGACATTTTTTCAAGTTGGATACGCGAAAAGAAAGAAGAAATGTATGGCAAAAGTACCCGACTCGACACTGATTCATTTCCGCGCATCATCCGTCTCATCGTAACCCCTAGACGCCGAGTCTGCCGCCATTAACCCTTGTGGATGGCGCGGGCGGGGGGGGGGTAGTGTTAGTTGTGTGGTGGAAGAAGTCTGGTACCAACTTGGGGATCCATCCACCCATCCATCCATCCACTGGCCTTGTGCATTGTCAGGGACATCAGGCCGTGAAGACACCCGAGTCGGACTCTACCCCCCCCCCCCGGGGCCGGGCCACTGTTTTCGCTCTCCAAACCAGTTCTTGTGTGCGTTTTGTTTCTTCTGTTGTTGGTCTCCCATCAGCCCGGAGGGACCGACCACCTCACCTCACCGGAAGGAAAAGGTTCAGTGTTAGATCCCATCGCGGGGCGAAGTAAGTAAAGGGAGCGGCTAAGGGAGCTTGGTTCCCGCCCGCGAGTAGCTGGCTTAGCTGGTGGCGAACGGCCGAACGTTTAGACGTTCCAGCTTTTTTCCGGTGAATCTCAAAATGGCCTAAGGAAAAAGAAACAATCAAACTTAGGAAATTTTATTCCCCCCCCAATATTTTTTTCTTTTTTAATATATCTTAAAATGCGGTAGAATTCGAGTAGAAATTGCGCAGGGTGGGGGGGGGCGGTTGAGAACGCTTCGAGCCTCCATCTTTAATCACGTGGTCCACCCGACTGATGGCGGTACTCCGCTCCGCGCAGGCTGATCTCCGGTCCTTTTAATTAAACACTGGTTTGTACTACAGTATGTAGCAGAATGTCAAACGTCTGGTCTTTTATGCTTGTTTCTGTCTCTTCAGAGAAATGGAAAAAAAACCCTGGACACTATTGCTGAGTGGCCGCGTTGTACCCCCCACTGTGGTGTAACTTGGTGCTAGGTAAGTAGTAGTAGTATTTTTTTATATTAAGTAATAACCGCTCTGCAGTAACAGTCCTGCTTATAAAGTAGTCGATTTATCCATTACCTTGTTTTGTTTTAAATATTGTTTGTGATTCTCTTTTGTAATTTCTAGAGATGGTTTTTATGACATGTTAATTAATACAGAATATATATATATATTTGGATATATGGACACAGTGTTTATGGTATCAACCTGTTTAGGATATAGTGACAGAAACTTTAATATGATCATTCAGACTTTCACTTTCTATATCAATCTCCCGCATCAGATGATACGCCACACAAACATCAGGTAAAATTAACAATAATAAAAATTATTAATAATGAAATTTCATACAGTTATTATTATTTCTTAAAGAATTAATTAGAATAAGAAAACAAGAGTTACCGCAATCAGGTAAAATCCAAGTGAGAGATGATTTCATAGAAAAAGTAATAAGTGGATAAGAAAATGTGCAAATTCTCAGAATTTGTGATATTTAACTCTGAAATACCTAGTCCCAATAGCATATATTTTATTGTGTTAGTCAAAAATGGCTAAGGTAATAAATCTAAAATAGCAACATTTGTGGTATTGGTCATTTTTGGTTGAGAAAATGAATGAAAACAAATTAATCCTTTTTTTTTTTTTTTTTGTCATGATGAAAACAAAGCTGAGAACAAGATATCATGACTTGAAATCTTAATCTTAGGTGGAATAAAAGAAAAAAAGTAGCACAGTCTTAGAACAGTGCTTAAATACAAATTATGAATGCACTCATGATTTATTATATAATTAAAAACCATCCAATAGTGTTGCTAAAGACCTTAGGAATCAGAATAATGCATAAATATTGGACACATGAATGGAGACCAAAGACAATCCAAATGAATTTCAAGAAGACTCGAAAGTGATCTAAAAAAAACTCTGGCAGCAGATGACCAAGTAGAATTGGTAAAATAAGTAGTTTATAATTATTTAATCAAAATGGAAATAATTCTCTACTTCAAAAAACTGTTTCATTATATCTTTAAATTAAATTCTCAAGAAAGGAGTAATCAGCTTGAGTATACAATAGTTTAGCTTATTGATGTTTATAAACATACTGATTTATTTACATAATCAGAGCAACGAGTTAAGCGCTACCACAGTAGTCCTTATTTAAGGTAGAATAGCAGATTTTAAACAATATATATTAAATTTGGCCAGTATGCTGTCTCTCAAAAAATATGGGATTTGGAATATTTGTCTCAGTTATACATATGTACAGTACCTTTATTTACAAATTCTCAATATTGAACTGAAATTTCCAACTTGTAGCTGGAACAGAAGATTATAACTGTTTTTTGCAATAATACAATGTCTTTTAATTTGCAACACATGACCATCTCTCTTACTGGTATCTCTTGATTCTAACATGTTTTTTTAAAAAAATGTTAATTACATCTTAGCATCTCAAATAATCTGCTTTCAAATTTTTTCTTACAGGCATTAATTCAAAAAGAAAACATATTCCTGCATTAACATTGACAAACAAAGCACTTTAGTTATTGCCCATCAATTTTAAAAACAAACTTCTTTCCATTGAGGTAAATATGAAATTTATGAATTGTATAACTTAAATTCTCAATACTGCAATTACACTTTCTCTCTTTCTAAAAATTTTATACCACAGCAACATTTTTTGTAACAGCAATGTCTCTAATCTCATGTTTGAAGTATCATTTTAAAAAATGAACTTCTTAGCAGAATCTTGAAAATATAATAGGGGCTTATTTGATAATAATCTTGACATTGCGGAAAAGTACTTTCGAAAGTTTCGCCCCACTTAACTGTGTTAAGCATTCTTTCTTTCCTTGATTCAGTAAATGCTGCCACTGAAACCATAATTGGGAAATATATAATATCTACTGTTACTCTTTCAAAAAGTGCTTTTGGAGTGGATTTTTTTTGACACTTTACAGAACAAAGTATCTAGTAATATCAGCAGCTGTATCTGAACAAAAAAAATTCAGTTTTCTTAGCATAAGTTCCTAGCCACAATGCAGTTATATGCTATCTCCACCATATCTGTGCATTTCAAAATAATATCATTATGGTTAATATCTTTATTTGTTTAGAGTATCTTGTTTTGTATTATAAAAATGAAAATCACCAATTCTGTCTAATCTGGTTTCCATATCTAGTTTTTTTTTGTTTGATAGAGTTCAAAGAAATATCTTCTAATTTGCTCATAAATTTCTTTCTACATTAGCTTTGCCAAGTAACACTTTAAGCTTTTAAATACCCTTTACTGGCTGCTTAGGTTAGCACCATTTTAGCAGTTTTAACTTTATTTCACTACTTATAATAAGAAATATCTTTGTTTTGTACAACTTCAAATCACCAATGAGATTGATGAACAAGCAGGGAAACTCTTAACAACAACTATTTTCAACCTATTTCTCAAAGTGCAGACCTTTTTAACTCTAAGTAGTTTTCAGTTCCAGGTATTCTCTTTTCATTACTGAAAGGTTACATACAATTAGTACTATGACCACATTGTAATTCTCCATTGCCATCTGCACTATCCTTTATGCTTTATTAAACAGGCAGCTGCCATATCATTGCAAGCAATTTTTCTTGATGCAGGATTGTAATTACAGGGTTTGTAGAGTCTTGAAAAGTCCCGAAATTTGAGTGTATGTCTTGAAAATTTTTTTGAATTTCCTTATTTATTCATTCTCCAGAATAAAATTGGAAAAACTGATTGCTAACAGTCAAATAAAGTAGATATAAATTTAGCGAATATCTTTAGCCTTGTCTTCATACCAAATAATTATGCAGGAAGGTCTTCTGTGTGTAAGTTTCTGAAAAGTTAATTATATTCATTTGCTTGCATTTGTGTGGTGATTATTCTTCCCATGCTAATGAAGCTATCAGAATGAACACAGTAATTGTTGTGGTCATATTCCCTATTACATTTGACTCATTGTAGGCTGGGTGAGGAAGATGGGTGGGTGCCATCATGGAAATGCCTGATGTGCTCGGGCTTTGACTGATGTAACCAGCCTATCAGATGTTCCTACTAAAATTTCATTTTTAGATATGAAAGGAAAAATGAACACAATATTATTGGTAAAGTAGACCATTTTATGAAAATTATATTTTTATAATGCTGGTTAAATGCATAATAAACTAAATCTACTTGAGCCATCCTGAGTTTTACTGGGTTGGAAAATTTGAGAGAGACTGATAGGAAGGCAAACTATTCATTTATTAGTTGAATTTAGTAGCTAGTTCTTCATTGTAAAATTAACTATATTTTCAGTCTGATTTTTTTAGCCCTTTCCTGTTCACAGTATTTCAGACAGTTTCTAAGTTGGCTGCACAAAATACACACACCTGATTGAAATTATAAAAAAAAAAAAAAACTGTTGTAACCTTGCTCTCTCTCCAAGTCCACCTTGAATACAGGCACACCCGTATTTATATGGTGGCCAGCCGTCACCAAAAACAGTCAACAAACACAAACGAGCCAATGAGTTTGGAAGTGTTTTGGAGGGCGGATGAAAGCCGCCATTACGACGGTTAAATTTACAAAGTTTTTCCATGGAAAACTACCATTGCCTTACAAAAGGCATGGTAAGTTTTTTTGGGGGAGCTAGGAGCTTCCCCAACAAAAACATTATGGAAACATGGAATGACTCAGATAGCATAAATGTCTTAGCACACAGTTCAGTAATTCAAACGAAAAGTAAATACAGACAAACCTCTCTTCAACGGACTAATAGGGGGGGGGTTCGTTAAAGCCGATTGTCTGCAGATGGGAAGGGATTATTTTTGAGTCATAAAACCACTATAGTAACTATCAGTAGTTATGATCATAATATAAATAATATAAACATATATATATATATACACAGTACTAAAAAATACAGTATGACACACGTAGAATAGCATCGATAGCGCTCTCTCTCTCTATCTCTCAAAGGGAATAATATTAATATATACGGTTAAAAAAATACAGTAACATTACATTTATTATAAATATTAAAATGTACACTACAACTTGTTAAAGTTTATTTACCTTGTGTATGTAGTGGAAATGGAGTTTTTTTTCTGCAATGATCGCATAGTGGTGACTCAGATTGGTTTATTATTCTGAGTCAGAGAAGCTAGAAAGTTCCTCTGAAGCACTGCTGGTGGCTACTACAGGTATTTGTGCAGTGCTGGTGCTTGGGGTGCTATGGTCAGGTGTTGGAGAGATGGTTGGGGTGGGTTTAGGTTTAAGAAATGAATCCAACTTTAATTGCTTTCCACAAGTATACTGTTCACGAATTATTAATTCTCTCAATGTCTGGAGGTGTTGATAATAAGCTTAAATGGAAGAATTATCTGTTGTATTAACGAATTGTAAGAGAGTGTCAATGGAATCTCGTATTCGAAACATTTTTGGTTTCACTACCACCTCTTCCTCCGAGTCACTGGAGCTCTCTACTGAATCTTCACCAACCAGAACTGATTCTGCTATTTCCTCCATGGAAAGAACTTGGTAACCGGGATCGGCATCGTTCTCTTCAAGCCAATTTTCGATATCATTAAGATTAACATCTTTTTCTCCAGCATATGATAAAACTTTGTGAAAATCCTTTGGTTCGAAACCTTCAAAGTCCAGTTCAGGGTCTCCACCCATCATTAATTTTTTCCAAGATTTAGAGAGAGTTGTCATTTTGACATCCTTCCAAGCTGACGCGAAATTGTAGATGCCAGATTTCAGATTATAGTTTTTAATATTGTTTACTGTTCGCTGTCCTCTTGCGTCGTCTTCCATATCTTCCTCTTCCTCAATGACCACTAAGACTTCATCTAGATATTTACGCTGATAATGCCGTTTACATGACACAATCACTCCTTGAGGTTGTGCTTGGTGGAAGGAAAATTGCACGGATTCTACTGTCTCCGCTTACGAGTTTTTCTGTGTTCGGATGTGCTGGTGCATTGTCAAGGTATGAGAATAGCCTTAACATTTTCAGGGGCAATATGCAATACTTCCTCTTGAAAATTTCGCACTTTAGGAATGAAATGATTAAAAAACCAATCATGAAAAATGGCACTATTGAACCAAGAGTTTTCTGTGTTGTAATACACGACTGGTAACTCATTTATGCAGTCCTTGAGACAACGTGGCTTAGCTGCCTTCCCTACAACTACAGGCTTGAGGCGGTGTGTTCCCGATGCATTCGCCCCCAATAGAGCAGAAAATTTGTCCTTGCTGATTTTTTTGTCTGGAACTTTGTCTTCATGCTTAAGTCCCTGGGTATTTCTTGGTAGAGAACGCCAAAACAAAGCAGTTTCATCTGCATTGTAAATCTGTGACAATTGTAGATCTTCTTTCTTTATAAGTTCATTAAATTTCAGTCTGAATGGTTCAACAGCACTAATATCTGCACTACCAGCTTCTCCATGTTGCACTTTGTTTTGAATTCCATGACGATTACGAAATCGTCATAGCCAACCATCACTAGCTTTAAATGAATTAATAATCAGATTGTGTGCTAATTTGTTGGCGGCATTAGCAATCTCCGTCCCCCGAATGTTCACGTGCACTGATCGGTGTTGAACATACCACTTGTATACCGCTTCCTCCAGTTCCTTACTTTTAGGAACCTTCATATGCTTATGATTATGAACAACAACTTTCCCATCTTTGCATGGATCGACTTCAAACTTCACTGCATAACTTCTGAGTTTATCCTTAGCTTTGCGTATGTCACTAACTGTTTGTTTCTTTACACCATATTCCTCGCATACTTTTGCAACCGAAACTCCAGCCTCTAACTTCTTAAGAAGCTCTAATTTATCACTGATACTTAGATTTGTATGCTCCCGTTTTACACTTTCCTTCCGCCTCAATGACATGATGAGGGCTGAACAATTAATATATTAATCAAAATATTGAAAATAATATATTTCTCGCAGCTACTTTCTCACGCACGTGCTAATGTATCGTACTGTATGTTGTTTACAATTGAAAGGCCTGCCAATGCCGCCAAGCGGTCACTTTTCAAACTAATGGAATACATCGCTGACGATTTGGAAGTGTTTTTTTTTTTTTTTTGCCTGCAGATTTTGTCCGTTGCATCTGAAGTCTGTTGATGGGGGGTCCGATGAGAGGTTTGCCTGTGTGTCCAGAAAATGAAAGGAAAAATTCAATTTACAGTCAATAAAGCAAAAGATGTAGAGTAAAATTGCTCACTTCCAAGAATTGGTTAGTCATTGTTTGTCTATATTCAGTAAAACATCCTGCTGTGCACATGGGAATAGTACAGAGCTGACAGTATAAGATCTCCCCTCTAGCGGTTTTGCAGCCACTCCTGGAGCACAGAACACTGGTCGTATTTCTCTCCTCTGGCATCACCAAGATGTGATGGCCTGAATTGATAGAGTGCATCTCTACTTTTCTCTTGGTAAGCTTCAGATTCCTGGAGCAGAAGCCACCTTTCAGACTCAACATCCAGCCTGAAGTCTGAGAGAATAGGACTTGTTGCTCCTCAGTTGGATCCACTTCTGATCTTAGTACAAAAGCATTGGCAAAGCTGTGTTGAACACAAACAATGCCAAGTACTTCCAATACTTCATACCCCTTCGAGGATAATATGACCTATGCTGATAAAACATTTTTATTTAGATTGCTACATATAATTTAATTGTTAATATTATAAAGTATAAGGAAGAACAGAACAGGGTGTCACAAAATTTGTATTAGAATTTCATCAGGCTAAAAAATTGTAACACTAAAATCTACTGTTTCAAGAACTTAACAAAAAATAACTCTAGACTACATTAAAAAGAGTAATAATAAAAAAAAGTTTTAAAAGTGCTCTTATGTGTGAATTAATCAGAATTCTTCAGACATACAACATGGTTAATTTATATATTATTTTTTACAACATGACAAATCTGAATGCCATTTACATGAACAAAACATTTTTAACACAAAAAAAACTTCTGAGACTTTGGCACTTACTCTTGCTAGAGCATTTCATGAAACCTTACTTGGTTTCAAGTGATTGTCTTCTAGCAACACACACCAATGATTTCCAGGGCAAAAATAAGCTAGCACTTGTCGCAATCATGACAACTGCTAATATATTATATACATCTCTTCAGCATGTTAACTTCAGGATCAGGCACTCAGACTGTAGGTTCTACTTCTACTGGTAGGTGACTTTTATCAGATGTGCTTCTCGTTCACTCTGCTTGTTTCAGCGGGTTATTTTGTGCTTTTTACCACAGAAACATAAAGTAATACTGAGTCTGTATCTGTCCAATACTTGCATTAGATTTGTTGCTAACCTTTGATACTTGCCAGTTTTTGCAGTCATCAGGTAATAAAATTTGTGGTTCCACACATTGCTGATTCCAGGCCAGGTATTCAATGAAATGCCTAGGCAGTTGTAAACAATAGCTTAGGCCAAAGTATTAAATATCTATCTGGCATTCTAAGAATACCTATGAATTCTATAGATTTTAAATTTTGTCTTTAACATATACAAAAATGCATTTTGTGTATCACTAAAGAAAACAAATTTCTTAGTAACTTTAAGCATAGGACATATAAATTTCAAAAATATGTAGAAAGAGAAATATTATTAATAGAAAAGCAAACATGCTAGCATTCCATTATATATTCATTTAAATTTTCATGATCTCCCTATAATTTGCTTGCTTTTTACCAGCAGTCAGTTTTTCTCAAAGAATTTCATTAAATTCATTTTTGGAAGTAAAGATGTCCAGCACAAATTTTCATTTAAATATAATGTAACACCACCACCAATTTTTATGTATAATTTATATTAGTGCACTCAAGTTCTTTGAGATATGTTATCTCTAGCTCTAGCTCTAGCTCAAGTTACGAAACAAAAAAAATTCAGAAAGAAAAATTAGCTAATGTAAATGGATGCACAGCTGTTTTTAGTTTAGGAAATAGATACTCTATAATATTTTTGAGAATTAAGCTGCTTCAAGAACAAAACTGTTTTTGTCACACGATTATTTAAAGGGTGATTGGGTTGTCACTTATTCTCTGAAAAATTACTTGGTGCAGCAGCTACAAGAGAAAAAGCTATATACTAAAAAAAAAAAGAAATTAGTAATAATCACATTTATTTTTCTTGTTACTTAAAAATAAATAACTACATAGATCCATTCTTAAATTCTTTTTTAAAACCAATAAAAGTAAATAATTTTAATTTAAAAATCTTTGGCCATATTTTATTTTCTAATAAAGTATATAATTTATTAACAAAATTACTTCGAGACTATTTTAATCTGAGTCTAGGAGTTACATCCAGTCTAAAGGAAGCTAAAAGTAGTTCTCTCCCACTTAGCTGTTATGTATTCATGAGATAAATAATTTCTGTATAGGCCTATCACATCTTTATATTATTTTTACTTACAGTGGATGCTGCTGCTTAGTAATTTCTTTTTTTTTTCAGCAAACAGTTAAAAATTTGTAATTGTCTAAAAGCTGCCAAAGCAAAAAGAATTGTTTTCAAGTGTATATATACAGGGTGTCTCAAAAAAATGTACTCACACTTCGAATGACGAGAAATCCTTTATTTATGAACATACAGTGAAATGGAATAGCTTCGAATACAGAAGACAAATGTGATTAAAGAATCATGTTCGCAAATGTTCGAATTGATGACCATTATTGTCCAGACAACGCTGATAATGCGCACCAAGGGATTCGCAAACGTCACGAAACAGGTCATTAGGAATATCGCGACATTGTCTTTCAATTTCCATTTTCAATGCATCAATTGTTCTTGGTTTGGTGCGATAAACTTTGTCTTTGAGATATCCCCACAAAAAGAAGTCCATGGGCGTGAGGTCCGGGGAACGTGCAGGGTATTCAATGGCACCCCTTCGTCCAATCCATGTGTCTGGAAAAGCTGCATCGAGGTGAGCTCGTACATCGCGATGGTAGTGGGGAGGTGCTCCATCTTGCTGAAAGTAAATCTCGCCGTCATCACCAAACATCTCAGAAATTTGTGGACCAACAAACTCCTGAAGCAAGTTAAGGTATCTCTCACCAGTGACAGTTCCGTTAATAAAAAATGGCCCTATGATGCCCAGTGCGGATATCCCACACCACACTGTTACTCCTGGCAAGTTTACATGGTGTTCAAGTGTTACATGAGGATTTATAGGACCCCAGTACGTGCAATTATGGCGATTAATGGTGCCATTTAATTTAAAGGTTGCCTCATCGCTCCACACAATTTTGTGTGGAAACCCTGCATCTTCTGCACATTTTGCCAGGTACCATTCACAGAATTCGACTCTCCGGTCAGGATTGTCTTCGTTGAGAGCATGAATTAGTGTTGGAATGTAGCATTTCCAGTGCAGACGCTTCATGATGCGATGGACGCTATCTTTTGAGATGTGGGTTTCCCGAGCAGTTTGTCGAAGTGATTTCTGTGGTGATCGAAAGAGTGTTTCCTGCACCTGCTCTTCTTTTCCAGGGCTCGTGGATGTCCGAGGTCGTCCAGAACGTTTCTTGTTGACGTTCTGGATGGTTCCATCTGCTTCAAATTTCTCTTTGATGCGAGCAATGGTCCGGCGCGTTGGTGGCGGTCTTGCGAATTCCCTTCTGAATCGTCTTTGCACTTCAATGGCGTTTTCGGTCTTCCAATAACATTTCAGGACAAACTTCCTCTCTTCCAAGCTAAGTTGATTTCCTGCCATGCTGTGATTCACACCTCACACCTGCAACACAAAAAAGACAGCATGTTAGCAACGGTTAAAGTGTGAGTACATTTTTTTGAGACACCCTGTATATGGACCAACAATATATACTGTAGTTGTAGAAGCATGGCCCTAAAATGCATGTTTTAAATTTCTGTTTGATATGGTGTTAAAAATTAAACAAAATACCCATACCTACAGCACTGTACTACAACAATATACTGAATTTGTTTTTAAATTCAGTAAAGAAAACAAAAAATTTTGGTATATTTGTACAGTCAGTGCTGAAGTACAACTTTATAGTAGTTCTCCATTGTTGTCTGCTTTTTACTATTCATTGCCAGCATCTGTAAATCCTCAATTTTACACACAGCTACTTTCAAGCTGTTATTCTGGCATATCATATGGAAAACATCCATAGCATGTTACTGTTCTTGAAGTGAAAATTTTTTGGGTACTTTGCTTTCTTTTGTGGCTCTTCAAATTAGGTCAGAGTATCTCAACCTTTTTCACTCCATTCCCCCCTTCATGAATTCTCAACATTCGTGTGGCTCCCCTTTATTTTTCTCCCAAATCCCACCCTGCCAAAAAAAGCGCAGAAAAAAAAAGAATAAATAAAATGTTGATGAAGAGAACACCCTTGCTTTATTAAAAAGTTTACAGTCATAATTATCTTATATTGATAGATTTCTGTGATATGCTTAACTTACATCACTAGACTACAAAAGACTAGCAGACAATAGCAAATTTGATTTGGATGGGAGAAAGTTCAATTAACCTCTGCATACTTTATCACACATCAGTGGGAAGGCTGATATTGTTTCTTTTCAGTCAGTTGACGAATCCGAGGTTGTGTCACTGACAATGCACATCTCATGTCGGGGTCCACATCCAATCGGTTGCGGCTCTTATTCTTGATTTGTAGAAGGGTGGAGAAACCAGACTCACATAAATAGGTAGTTGAAAAAGGCAAGAGTAGTCGAAGTGCAATCTCACTGACTTTTGGATATGACTGATGCATCGAACACCAGAATACATTCAGAGATTTTTCTTCATAGAGATCTTTGGCAGCAGAATCATGTTTGAGATCAAGGAACTCGTCCTGAACATCACTGGGAATGGTAGTAATATCAAGAGTGCCAGAGAATGGATTCCTTACCAACTTCCCTTCTTCCTCCTCGAATTCTGGGAAGTACATATTAAGTTCAATTTCCAAGGATCTCAGATGCTGGGTGATTTCAGTTTTAAGTAATGGGTCAAGCAGACTATCTTCTTCATTCTCGTCAAGGACAGCTGAAAGGTTTTCAAACATGGCAACATTCCCGGCACCGACTTTCCTTTGCCAATTCTGGAGCTTGGCAAGAAATCCACGAAGACAGTCCATCAGGTGAAACACATTTCTTTCATTGCCCTGTAGCTTCAGATTCAACCTATTTAGCTGCTCAAATATATCTGCTAAATATGCAAGACGTGGCTCCCACAAAACCTGATTGAAGTGACTCAACAGATCATCTTTCCCTTGCATTTCCAGGAACAATTTTAGCTCCCCCCGAAGTTCAAACACTCGATTCACAACATTGCCCTTGGAAAGCCAGCGCACTTTGGAGTAAAAGAGGAGAGCTTCATGCTCCGAATCCATGTCTCTACAGAGGTTCTGGAAAAGGCGAGAGTTCAGAGCTCCAGCTTTTACAAAGTTGACGCATTTGACCACTGCCTCCAGGATCTTGCAAAGTTCATCAGGGAGGGTTTTCGACGCCAGTGCAAAACGATGGATCATACAATGAACCCCCTTGGCATTCGGAGCTACTTCCTTGACACGCTTCTGGAACCCTGATTTTGATCCCAGCATCGCTGGAGCCCCGTCTGTACAGACTCCACAACAATTTTCCCATGGGATCCTGTTAGCTTTGAAGAAAGAATATAGCTTTTCCATCACATCTTCAGCTGTTGTGGTGGTCTCAAGCTGTGTACATAAAAGATATTCTTCCTTGATATCACACAAGAAAACATACCTAACAAACACGAGTAGCTGTGCACACGAACTCACATCCGTTGACTCATCCAGTTGTATTGCAAACATACCAGCTGGAGACGATTTGATCTCCTGTATCACTTTTTCCTTTATGTCATCTGACATTTCATTAATTCTCCGCTTCACTGTGTCGTTTGACAAGGAAATTTGTTGAATTTTACGTTCATTTGCATCTCCAAGAACACGCTTGACCATCTTTAAAGTACATGGCTTAATTAAGGTTTCACCAATTGTGTGGGGCTTCTTTTGCTTCGCTATTTCAAGGGCAACCTCGTATGATGCCTCAACTACACTTGAGGTCTGTTGTTGGAAAGCACCAGTTGCATCCAGTTTCTGTTTTCCCAAACTACTTTCGTGGCGCCTGAAGAAATCGGGGTCTTTTTCAGCATACTGTGGATGGATGGTCTGCAAATGATGCTTCAACTTACTAGGCCTCATAGAATCGTTCCCCAACACTTTGAAGCACAGTACACACTGAGGTTTCTCGATGCCATCAGCGAGAATTGATGTAAATCCGTAGCTAATGTACTCTTCACTGTACTTCCGCTTCTTAGTAACACTAGTAGCCATCGCAAATCTAGGGAAAATAAAGAAGACAGACCATCAGAACAAACATTAAGTGATAAGACAAAAGAATGATAATGAAGGACAGATAAATAGGACAAGTGATAAAATGACAAACACACAAATATCCACATACATAATACATCCATGGACTCACACATTAAGCACACACACAGTCATACACAAACATACACAGAGAGAGTAAAGATGATAAACATTCACACTCAAGCTAGCAAGCTGAAATGTACTTTCTACAGCAAGAACACACCTCCTTTGACAAGCACTGCCCCAATTGAATAATTAGAAATGTATAATTTGCAACAGCCCACCATGGCCCCCCTAAATTATTGCCATGGCCCCCTTGGGGGCCATGGCCCCCAGGTTGAGATTCTATGAATTAGGTGCTTGACAGCTACAACATCTATAACTTCAACTTTCAAATTAGAGTAAAAGCTGTGATATAATTTGAATAGTTAAGCTTCAATTATAATTGCACCTGATAATGTGTATAGCCTTCATTCTGAAAATAGAACAATAATCTGAGGGTCTTAAGAACTACCATTGCCAGTGTATTGACATGCCTATGGAGGATAAAACTCATAAGAAATATTTATTTTTAAATGCATTTATTGGACTTCACTGCTTCTCTACTTTGTTCAGTGACTCCCAGAATTTTCCTGATACCATCTTGGTAGACATTCTGTGGTTGCTGTGTAAGCACCACCTGTTACCTTGTGATCACTGGAAACAGTGATCTTGGATCTTTCAGGGATCCAAAGAAATGAAAACTGGATTGGGCAAGAACAGGATGTGGTAGGGATTCAAAGTGTAATGGTCATATAAGTACTGTATGGTCTTGTATTTTCATGCTGCAAATATGGCACTGCTAGGACATACTGGTCAGTCTCATCTGCTGCTGGTGTTCAGTAATTTCTAAACTTGTCTGCTGACTACACTTTTCTTTGTGCTGTACAGTTCTCTCTATATTGCGTCAACATTCTATAGTAGGCTTCAGTCAGCTGAACACCTTTGGTCTACAGAATGAAAATGAATTACAGATCCCTTGCTTTTCTCTGATGCACACTGAAAATTGCATGGCTGTGTTGTTTTTATTTGCTCAACAGCACCTTGAGTGCAAAACGTGTATAAAGGATGCATTTAAATACTTGTACCTCAGTGCTGCTTGGTGACTTATTACTTGGGCCATGTAAAAATTTGATGCAAATATTGCCTAGCAGTAATGGGTACTAATAGAATTTTTTCTGATGGCTGACATACTGAAAAATGCTGTGAAGCTCCATCTATCTCTAAAAATATGACTTAATACAAAGTATGTTCACCAAGTTTCTTGCACATAGTAACTTGTTGGATTTATTCTAAGAGAACTTTTGTCAGGCAAAGTATTTTGGTATCAGTCTTTATATTGTTGGTGTCCACAACCAAATCAGAATATTCTTGCATTTTATTAGATTTCAGAACAATAAGATATTAATTTATTCAAGTCACTAAAGAAATGAAAAAGATCAGACTGAATAAAACCTGACAGCATACTAAGAATGAGCCACTTTATTGTAATATCAAAGATAAAGCTTAGTTAGTATTATTAATAAAATAGGCAGACGTAGTACTTTCTGCTGTGTAAAGTTGGAAAGATTTTTTTCAAAATCTGCCCAATTTTTCCAAAACAACATCTGATTCTTTCTGAAAAAGAATAAACTCAGGACATAGGAGTGAAACAAATTCATGAAGATGCTTAAAATAAAAAATGAATCAATTAAAAATCCATCCTTATGTAAGGCCAGGGTTAGGCTTTGGAGAATCAAAGGCAAAATCCTTGTTTGAGGCTCTAGCTTGCATACAAAGTAAAATTCCATATTTCTTGGCAAGCTATCCATTATAGGCTCTCTCTTTTCAAAATGTAAAGGATGAAAATTTAAACAACATAAAGTAAGAATAGCACATTTTTACTGTTTCAAAACAAATCCATACAGTGATTCAAAATAGTCCTACATGTACAGCACAATGCTAAAATGCTAAGTTAGTTTAACCTTCTGTGCTTTCACAAAAGCAAATATGGGAATCAGCTTGGGGGTTCGTTTGATGGCGCATTGCCAGAGGAACCAGTTTCTCTTTAGACATTGATTGAATGAAAGCAAGTTCTTTCATTTCAAGAAGCTACACACTTCTGCCATTGTAACAAGTTGTTGGAGGAATTTGAAATGCATTGATAGTGTTAGATTAGATGTCACAAACTGAAACTCATTGGCTAATTTTCTTCTGTAAATATCACAGCTGTCCCCATCTGAAAGAGTGATGCCTAAATTTTTGCAGTACTTTCAAAATTTCTGAAATGATAGAGAAAATTGAACAGTCTTTGATGCTCTCTTAGTTACTGAAATTGTTTCTCCATCTTAGCAAACTACAGTGTTGAAGAAGTTGATATGAGAATTTTTGGGATCAACTATTAGCTCATCATCTGTAATTTCATAACCAAAGTATCTCTTGCACTGTCTGACTTGGGTCTTAATGAATACTGGTTCAACTTCCACTTCTGCAAGTTCACAAGCATTAATCAAAGCACCTTCAAAACCAGATTTCTTATAGTTTCTCAGCCATATTTGAGTATTTTCTTTCAGATCAAATGCAACTTTTATATCAGTAGTTGTGCTTTGTAAAATTTACTGATACGTGAATGTGATGCAAAATGTCATGCCAAATGAACAACAATGAATTATTAATCTTTCTTATGTTGTGTTTGTATGTAATGTTCATTTGTTGTTACATCAGATATTTCCAGCAGTTTATCTTAGAAGGCACCAAGCTAATAACAAATAGGCGGACACTGTTGACATAAGGTTCTTAATTGGTTTTACAGACATGCCAAAGACATAATTACTTTGAAAAATAACCCATCTCTGTTGCTGTGAATGACAGGTTTGTTTGACCAGATCAAAAAAAGATTGATTACATGCAAAAAATAAATGATACAACCACATTGCTTTCACAAAATGCCTACTACAATGGAAGATAATCCACTCTATAAATCATGATCCAAGTCACAGGTAACTTTCATTAGAAAAAGAATGCATGGTGCCTTGAATTAAACTAACAGTTTGTAATTCAAATATTACAGCTTCAATATGCTTATTTATAAATTTAAAAGCAAATAAAATCTTTTTGTGAATGTAAACAAAGCTGAGGTCAGGAAGATAAGACATCAAACAAATAACTAAGGGTGCATGTAATGCATTTTATTAAAAAGTTCTAACTCATGCTATTGTATCTACATATGTAACTAGCCACTGTCAGCTGTCATAGGATAATCCTCATTCATCTATCTACTCTCTATTTATCTGTATATTACTAAAACTCTGATCTTGTATGTATGTTCCCGAAACTCTGTCTAAACGGTGAATGAAAGCGCTATAATTTTATGGTCACCTTACTCACCATCCGACTGCGATGTGAGCAAGTTTCGTTTAAGTCTGGCAACAAATAATGGAATTATTAAGACTTTTGTAATTATTACTAGCAAACCATGTTTGAATTTAGCGGCTGTTTTGTCCTAATTTATCAAGAATGAGGAAAGGCTGATCCTAATGGGTCAAGACCAGTGACATAGAATGCGGTTAGCGGTTATTTTGAATATAGCTGAGTGTCCTTTGTCCTAATTTAATATCCTTAAATCGATAACGAAGCCAGGCCAAGCAGATCCTAATATGGAAACAGCAGTGACGTAGACTGAAATTGAGAACAAAACTACAGCTGCTTAAGTGAGCCCACCAAATTACGATTTGGCAGTCATTTTGACTATCTCGTGGTGTCCAGTGGTGGTTTTGTCTGGTGCATGAACGTCTGGCGGTTAGGTGCCACATGATTTGGTAGTTATTTTGACTACAGCATGAGGCATCTGGAGGTTATAGGCGAGTATGCAGCAACAAGGTTTATTAAGACTTTTGTAATTATTACTAACAATATAGTGTTTTAATTTAGTGGTTGCCAAGAATGTTGTGATTAAATGTGTGCTTCATTAAACAATGACTCCTGATGTAAATGCTCAACTTTTCATAAAATTAAAGCTTGATCGCTTGATAATATTAAAATTGTGTCGTCTTTTTGTCATCAACCGCTGTCACACAGGGAACCCAACGGGTTCGCAGGTCATCTAGTAAACCACTATAACTGTGAGAAATTCCTGTTTAATACAAGGTAACCAGATCCAACTTCTTCCTGTTAGCAGGAAAGTTATTCCCAATGCTCGCCTAAGAACAGGGCTTACTTTCTGTATGGTCCCTATCAGCTAAGAGAGAGAATTTATGATCATTCTTCCTTGGTAGATTCTTTTCAAATCCAAAATAAAAGGATCAGTATTTCTTGTTTCTGTTAAATAAATTGGACAAGATTTGGCTCCCAACCTAAATTGAAACCCAACCCAGCAGTATAAATTTGCAAAATTACTTTTTTGTTATGATTTATTTGGCTTAAATTGTTTCTGGTCAATCAGCGTTTCAATAAAGTACCTCTGTCAATGACACTAGATTTTTGGATTGCATATTTCTGTTATAAAAGAAATTTCTCTATCAGTAATTTTTGGAGTTGACTTGTCTAAAGCTCTGTGGATACTCCAAATTATCTGCTGATCTGTGTAATTCACTGTTAAAAAGGTGATTTTTATTATTTCTTGTTGAAAATCCATAAATATGCATGTTTAGATGTGACTTGTTTATATACAATATGCTCAGTGCTGTACTAGGTCCTAGACAAGCTGATTCTGTGGGCAGAGAAAGACTACATGGGTAACATGTCATCCATTTTCTTACAATATGGAAATTTTGGTGGATCTGTCAATTTCCATTTAAACTTATTTTCCCTCATAAGAAGTACTTTGCAGAAATATAATTGTCAACAAAGCTGTCAGAGGCAGATCTCCACTTAATGACCAGAGGCTGTTTGCAGCCACTCTTGAAGCACAGCATACAGACCTTTCTCTTCATCGTAACCAGGATATGATAGTTTGGTTGTCAGGGTGCACTTGACTGCTAATTTTTGTCTTGGTAGGTCTCAGTTTCCTGGAGCAGAGCCGTCCCCAAACTCTCCTCAGTGTTCAGAAAGTTTTTGTGGGTGTATTGTAGAGGTGTAAAGTTCATTTGCTATGGCAGGCCGTATTTGATATAAATGTACTTCATGTGGGCCGTACAGTTGGGCATCCAGGGTGGGGAGGCATTGATCTGAAATAGCATTTATTTTATTATATATGAAATATATATGGTAGCATGGGGGGGGACCAACTCATTATTTCATTTAAATTACCTAATTATAATCACATCCCTATCACTAAAATCATAATAATTGAAATATTCTATCTGGATAAATGTATTTTGGCTTTTATGTCTCCTGTTTTGAGAGATCAGGAGAAATCAAACGTAACCTCCTGACATGCACGCACGCAGTGTAAAACAACAATATTATTTACTGCTGATATCAGCCATATAAAAATGACAGTAGAATCACTTCAGCAACTATAATTTACAATTAGAAGATTAGGTTGGTAGATAATAATTATACTGATGCATAACTATTTTCTACTGCTGCTTTCTGATATTTGACGTCACTTATTTTGGATCATGTATCAAAATTTGGAGCAAATGACTGGGCTTTGACAGTATTTCAAGTGTGCATCAGAAATTTGAGAATGAAGTTTTGACTTGTTAATGGTTCATTACAGAAAAGATCTGTTCACAGACACGTCGTCCCAAACATGGACAGAATTTTTGAAGCAAAAGACTAACATGGGATAATTTGGTCCTAGATATTGATGAAATGGGCCAATATCTTTATTAAAGCTTATTCTTCAAAACATAGGCACACTGCAGATCGATTATTTCCATTGGAAGCTCCTCAAACACCTTGTGAACATTGACAGAAAATGAATTCTGAAAATTTTTTCTTGAGGCTTTTAAAGTAAAAAAAAAAAAAAAAATCTTGGAATTCATTTTTTAACATAGATTTTGCTGCTGTACTTTCTGTGAAAACATCACAATGTGACTGCCATTGTCATGTCATGTGGTTTTAAGGCTGGAAAGTGTGCCAGATTATTTTCTGAAGGTGCAAATGAGTTCTATCACAAAATTGTTGTGGTCATGTATCTTTTTGTTAAGACAATTCAGGGGTTCTGTAATATCCACCGTAAAGGCAAGATCTTGAAGCCTTTCATTATCCTGTAATTCAGGTACAACCTGCCCTTTCTGATCTATAAACAACTGTATCTTGCCAAGCAATTCATAGAACAGTTTCATTCCAGTTCCCTGACTTAGCCTGCAAACATCAGAGTGATATGGCAGCTCACAAGAGTTTTCATCTTCCTCCAGAAGGCAGTTAAATTGCCTGTGGTTAAGGCTTCTTGCTCGTATAAAATTAATTGTTTTTATAACCACATCCATAACATTATCCATCTTCAGTCTTTTACTACACAATGCTTCTTGGTGCAAAAGGCAATGCAATGCAATGTATAAAACTGATGGCTTGGATTCACAGGTAGCAAGTTTTCTTTTAACTTTGTGGCAACTCCAGCTTTCTACCCACCATTTGTGGTGCTCTGTCTGTACCCAGACTTGCAGTTTGTGCCTAGTCTACACTTATTTTTTCCAGAGCTTCCACCAACTGTTGCATCACCTGTTATCTTTCATTGGAACCATTTCCAAAAACTCTTCTGTTATGTGCATACTTGTATCAACACTTCGAATGAAAATTGCAAGCTTTGCCACATTATTTATATCCGTACTTTCATCAGTTGCAACTGAAAATGCATCAAAGGATTTGACTTTGTCCTTCAGTTAACTGTTGAGTTTCTCTGATAAATCAGTAATTTTCTCTGACTGTTTCTTGGAAAGATCTTGTTTGCAAAAGCTTGGCATTTTTTCAAAAAGTTCTCTTCTGAAAAGGGCTCAATGACTCAGCTATTTCATGAGCAATCATATAACTTGTCTTAACTGCAGCAGCATTTACTGTATGGACATATTTAAATACTGACTGCTGCTTTTTCAATGACTTTTCTTATTTAGCAACTTTGTCCTTGCATAATTTCCCAGTATAGTTGTCATACTTCACAGTATGATTAGGGTTATAATGTCTCTGAACATTGCACACTTTGGCAAAAGTAACCTGTTGTGCGCAAATTAAGCAGGTTGACATTTCATTCACTTCCACAAAGAAATATGAATTTGTCCACTTTTTCATGAATCACATGACGTTCTTTGTTTTTTTTTTTCTTTTTTTTGATAACATAATTATGGGTCCTTATTATTGAGTTTAAAAATACTTAACACAACTTCACACATTCCAAATGGGTGGCAGTAAGTGACTGATACTATCCCCTTTTTAGGTGTAGTGGTCAATGAGTATGATTCCTCTGACACTTTCTCAGCTGGGTCATTTTGTTATCAACTAGGAAATTTGGACTACAAGGTCAAATTCCTCTGGGTATTTTATACTCATAGTTTGCTGCAAATTAGATCCAGTGGATGGCTTGATCAGTCTACAGATCTCTTGTTTTCATTGGATAAAATGTGGTGTGGGCCATCACTCAAAGGTGTTACTTAGTTTCGGACAGTGGGTGTGAAACGAATTTCAACTTTTGATAGTTTGATTTGATATAATGTGTTATGATGCGTTACACAACAGCAAGAGTGAAACCAACAAACACTAATGACTTTAACTTCCAAAAAATATATTATACCCAGCAGTGATATTATTAAAACCCTATCACAGACAGTTAATACAGTTAGATCCAGATATGTTACTCACAGGTAACTAAACTCAATCCAACATTGCATTACAATAAATAGGGTAGCCAATACAAAAACTTATCTGAAGTTGCTGATGGTCAAAGCTATTCTGGATATGGTCCCTCTGGTTACTTGCTTGGTTGAGAAATCTGTTGTCTTATTTCGAATGTCCGTTACAATACTGCTTGATATTCACTTGTGGGTTAACAGTTCTTCAGAGAAAGGGTCTGGTGTAGGTCTTTTTTATAGAGGATCATTTGCATCAGTGTGCCTGGTCAACATTTATAAAAGATCACTGACTCGACAATGGCCAGACCTGGCCTCTGTGTCCAGGCACCACAATAACAGGGTACCACCAGAATTTTCTATCACTCTGCAAAAACCAGTTTCGTGATAAAAATAAATTTTAAAAAAAATCTCTCACTGCATCCAGGGCTGGTAACACCTCCCCTCCTCTTACAAAAAAAAAGAAAACAAATCATAAGGGAGGTTTTCTTTCAACCTGAAATAGTAATGAACATTTTTCAGGAAAACAACAATCTAACATTTTCTAAAGTTTCTTGACAATGCATCAGGAATAACATCTTCAACATGCTGAATTTCCAAATTGTACTCCTGCATCATCAAACTCCACCTCAACACCCTTGATTTTTATCTTTCATTCTGTTAATTAATGTGAGTGGATTATGATCAGTTAACACTATCACAGGATGTACTGCATCTCTCAGATATACTTCAAAATGCTGTAGAGCTAAAATCAGTGGCAATGCTTCCTTCTCCCTATCGTACTGTAGTTACATTGACTTTTATTGAACTTCTTGCAGAAGTAACACACAGTGATCGCCACCACCACCTTGCAATAATACAGAACCTGCCCCAATATCACTTTGAACTGTTTGTTAAAATTTGGGGGGCTTGTAGTACAGGAATGTGAAGAAGTAAGAATTTTACTTTACCGAAAGCTTTCTGACATTCATCAGACCAGATAAATTTTGACCTTTTCTTTAAAAGATTGGTGAGTGGTGATCAACTCCTTACTAGATGGAACAGGAAAAAACAATTTCTTCAACTTTGGCCTTAATAGGTTTTACCTGACCCTGACCTATTTTGTGGCCAAGAAAATTCAAATAAGCTTTTCCAAAATCTCACTTCACCAAATTTTCAGTTAACTTTGCTTTTAGTAAGCTTCACAACTCTCCAATCCAAAGATAACTGTGTTAATCATCCTTTGAAAAGTTTCAACAGAATTTTTCATCCCAAATGGCATCACCTTGTATTGATAACACCCATCTGGTGTTAAATGCAGCAATTTCCTTTGCTCTTTCAGTTAAAGGCACCTGCCAGTATCCCTTGAGTAAATCAAACTTACTGACATACTTCGCATTACCCACTCTATCAATGCAATCATCCACTCTAGGTATAGGATATGAATCAGTTTTTGTGACAGCATTGACTTTTCAAAAATCTATACAAAATCTCTGGGATCTGTCAGGTTTTAGCTCTAAAATACATGGTGAACTCCAACTGCTGCTACTATGTTCAGTCATATCATTTGCCAACATATAATTAACTTCTTTATGCATTTGAGCCAATTTGTTTGGATTACAATGGTATGGATGCTATTTTATAGGTAGCGCATCCCCAACATCATCAACATCATGACAAATAACATCAGTACGACTTGGAGTGTCAGAAAACAGTACCTTGAACTCATTAATCAAATCTCTTCGTTCATCAGGTTGTAAGCATGATACTTTTTCACACTAGTTTTTAAGGACATCAGAATTTTGCAATTTGTTTGAACAATCAGGAATATCGAGATCAGAATCAGTATAAGTAATAGGATATACTTCTGTTTGATCACCATTAGTCAGTTGAGCTAAAATGGCAGCTATCTCTTTATCTGCACTGGATTTTCTTTCATGGCAGAGCTGTCTGATTTTCCTACGTTCAGGTGGTTTCACTATATAGTTAAGGTCATCAATCAGTAAGGTCCAGAATATTGGGCTTGCAAGGGCTGACTTGGTACTGGGAACAACTCGATGACTTTGTTTCCTGGTTGAAACTTCCTGGGCTTGGCCTGTGTATCATACCAGGTTTTCATGCCTCGAACCTTCTTGAGATTTTCATGAGCCATCTGACTGGCTTTGAGCAACCGTGACTTCATGTTGGTGACATAGTCCAGTCAGACATGCCAGTGGTCCACTCGGTCTATGACCAAAGACTAGTTCAAACAGGCTAAATCCGAGTGACTCTTGATTCACCTCACGAATTGCAAATAGCAAGAAAGGTATCCCCCCATCCCAGTCGTGATGGTTCTCATGACAATAGGTCTTCATCATTGTTTTCAATGTCTGGTGAAAAAAACACTAGTGCTCCTTGGGACTCTGGATGGTAAGCACTGGATTGGAATTGCTTGATGCCCAACTGGTACATAGCTTGCTGGAAAGTCTTAGACATGAAATTTGATCCTTGGTTCAATTGAATTGATTTGGGCAGTCCCATGGTAGTGAAAAATTTCACCAATGCTTTTGTAATGGTTTTTGCAGTTATATTTCTGAGTGGGATAGCTTCTGGAAACCAAGTTGATGCAAAAACAATTGTTAACGAGTACTGACAACTGGATTTAGACACCCAGCTAAAAGGTTCCTCAAATGTAGGAATTGGTTTTATAGGAGCTTTAGGAATTTTCTGGTTGGGTTTCCCCACCAACTGACTTGTAGGACAGGTTTTGTAATATTGCACAACATCTTGTTGGATTCCTGGCCAGTAGAAATGTTGTACTTGATTGAGGATCTTGTTAACACCCAAATGATTGGACATAGGTATGTAATGTGCCATATTCATAATATCAGTCTTATATTTTCTTGGTACAACAGTTTGATGAAGAATCCTCCATTCATCCTCAGGATCAGCATCCAGTGGTCTCCATTTCCTCATTAGCAAACCATTTCTTTTATAATAACATACAGATTCACTCTCAGCTGCTGCTTCACTAATGGTTCCCTCATAAATTTTCACTAGATAACTGTCTTTCCTTTGATCATCTGCCAATTTGACAGTTTCTACTGAGGGAGAAATCTTCACCACACCTGGCTGATCATTCTTCTGAGAGGATGACTCGGGTTTGTCCATTTCTACTTGGTCATTGCCTTGTCTTAGGAATGTATCAGACAAATCAATGTCCTTTTTGGCTTCTAAGTTCTTGTTCATAGCTCTGGTCACTGCACACGAAGGAAAAATATCAGGGAAGTCATCTTCAATCTTCTCTGTATCTGCCCACATCTTAGGTTTCTCCATGACTTTCGGCTCAGGCGGGACCGTTCCGCCAGCAAGATCATTCCCAATCAATAAATGGACCCCATGTACAGGAGGGGAAGGTCTGACTCATAGCTTGACTGCAGATGAATAGAATGGAGTGGGTTGCTGATGCTGCCACCTTCAATCCCTTGCATCAGAATGTTGACTCCTGTGTATGTTTTGTCTGACAGAGGCAAGATTCCTTCTAGTAGCAAGGTTTGTGAGCTGCCAGTGTCTCTCAGTATTTTGATGGGTCTCTTGTCAGATCCTTCTGCAGACAGAGACACAAATGCATCTGAAACAAAAGGCTTATATATGGCTTCAATGGGTCCCTCCCTGAGTTGGACCTCTACCTGGGTTACCTCTGTTGGGGATCTTGGAGTAAGCATGTTATCTAAGGCACTCACTGTTTGGTCTTTGTTCCTTTTCTGAAGGATCCAACAGTTACTGATTAAGTGTCCCCTCTTACAGTGAGAGCACACTACTGGATTGGGTTTAGTATCACGGATCTTATTGGTGTAGTTTGATTAGGGATTCGCCTGACCATCCTTCTGGTTTAAGGATGTATTCTCAACTGTCTTTTCAGAGGAGACCTAGAACTAAAATGTTTAAACATGTTCTTGTTTGTGAGAGCATAGTCGTCTGTACGCTCAGCTGTATGGTGGAGTGGAGTGACTTTCTGTTCATCCAAGTGAGTCTGAAGGTCAGTGAATAGACCTCTTTTAAATTCTTCAACGAGGATGAGTTGTTTGAGTTCCTGAAAGTTTTCTCCCACTTCTTTTGAATCACAACACCTACATGGTCCAATATGACTCCGGCCAATTCAGGTTTGCAGCCACCTCACAATGGAGAAAGTATTTGTCACGAAAAACGGTGGTACCAGCCTAACAAACTTGGCAACATCAAATTCTGCATTTGAAGTTTGTGATCTTTTAATGCGTGCTTCCTTTTCCAGCTCCTCTACTTTAGCTCATGTTCATGAATCTTTCTCCTTTCTTCAGCTTCTCGTTGTCTTAACCTAAACTGATATTCAAGTTCTAGTCTTTTCAGGGAAATCACATCACTGGGTGTTTCCAGTGCCTTTAAGACATCTTTTGGTAAAATATCTTCTTCCACCAAATATCCCACAATAAAAAGTGCAATCTCTCTACCTTCCGCATAGCTGTTTCGATATCCAGCTCATAATGATGACCAAACTCCAACAATTCATTCTTTCTCAAAACTTTGATCACTTCAACAGATGGATTCTTTTCAAACTCCACTAAAAACTCTGACAATTTGAAAGCCATGTTTTCTGCTTGTTGGTTTCACAATAGTAACACAACAGAAAAAATATAAGAGTTGATATCTGCCACACACACAAAAAAAAAAAATATTTCCGTTATCCTGGACGAGCCCCCAATTTTGTTACGATGCGTACCCCTTAAAGGAACTATGTTACACAACAGCGAGAGTGAAACCAACAAACAATAATGACTCTTTAACTTCCAAAAAATATATTTTTACCCAGCAGTGATATTATTACAATCATATCACAGACAGTTAATAGTTAGATCCAGATATATGTTACTCACAGGTAACTAAACTCGATCCAACACTGCATTACAATAAATAGGGTAGCCAATACAAAAACTTATCTTGCCAACAGTCAAAGCTATTCTGGATATGGTTGAGAAATCTGTTGTCTTCTGTCTTATTTCGAATGTCTGTTACATGTACTGCTTGATATTCACTTGTGGGTTAACAGTTCTTCAGAGAAAGAGTCTGGTGTAGGTATTTTTATAGAGGATCATTTGCATGACAGTGGACAGTGTACCTAGTCAACATTTATAAAAGATCACTGACACAATGATGACCAGACCTGGCCTCTCAGTGTCCAGGTGCCACAATAACAAAGTGTCCCACCAGAATTTTCTATCACTCGTGCACAAACCAGTTTCGTGATAAAAATAAATTTAAAAAAACCCTCATCCAGGGCTGGTAACAAATGTGAATCAATTTAGTTCTCTGTACAATGACAAAATTATTATACTGGGCTTCCTTTTATATAACTCACCTCTTATTCTTATTATTTGTTCTAGTGTTGGGTGAGGATTGATTTTATTGGGCTTTTAATTAAATACAATAATTGTACTTCCTTGAAACATCAGTCCTCTGTTCTCTTTATTTGGTTATAGTGTGTGGGTCAGTCAACCTGTTTGTCTTGTCACTTATTGTATGACAATTGTTCCAACACGATGATTGGACTTCTGTGCCCAGATCTTCTACTGTTAACATTGGCGGGTGCTATAAAGGTTGAGATCAAATTTTTGTTTTAATAGTTCAGTGGGATGGGTGTTAGAAATGTGTCTATTACAATGTGTGTGCTTTTGTCTTTACAGAGGGTATGCAAATGAAAGGTCAGGAGGGGCAGTCGCTGTCAGCCTCTTCGTGGGCCACATGTTTGAAACCCCTGGTATAGTGCTTATGTTTTTCTGGCCTTGCTTCCTACTTTTAAATTTAAGGGATTAGATTGGAGTACGAAAGTGTTGTTGATGGTTGTGTCAAGCACAAACCAAACAAGGTACTTCCATTAATTCATAGTCTTTCTCTCCAGAGAAAGGTCAACCCCAGCAATGCACCTCTGAGTTGCAGTTGGCACTCAGCAACATCACATCTTATTTAACACACTATGAAGAGATAACCTTTCTGCCACATTTTGCTCTGAAGCTTGAAGGTCAGTAGGCAGACCTTTCTTGTTCTTAGGTCCAGAGAGCTGAAAAAGTTGTAAAAGTAGAGATGGTGATGTTTTCCCTGCAAATCTTTTGATAGTCTCTTCACCACACTGTTGCTTCTAGGCTTCAGTGAAATTCATGCTGGCTTCCCCAGTGTAAACACAAAAGTTGATGATATTGTGAGAATCATCTGTTGTTCAGACCTTTGGGCTCCACTTGGTTGGTTTCATGGGGAAATACTGCATCGTGTGTATCTGCTTTTGAAGGCTATCATGGGTTTCATCAGTGCTGATTTTGCATGGTTGGTACTTTGCCTGAAAATTCTTGTTGGCCACATTAAGGAAAGGTTAAATTTTGAATAGCCAGTCTCTTTGGGTTCATTATAGACAGTCCATAACTGTTGTCAAAGAGGTGCCCGTACTGATTCAGTTTCTTGACTGTCTTTAATATCATGATCTCTGACAGCCCTGTTACCTTCATTTTGTTGTCCATACTAAAAGATTGTTGATGGATGGAATAGAATGACGGCCAATATTAATGGTTTACTGCCACAAAAATCTTGGTGGTGGTGTCTGTCCATGTGTTTTGTGGTTTGGCTGCCTCTCTCTGCATTTGCACAGCATACCATTTGGTTGTCTTTGTCATGTGGTGAAAAAAAAATCTTCCAGGACGAATAAGAAGTCAACTGGCTTGGCATCATCCATGACATCTTATAACAATGCTGGTAAAAGTTAATTAGCTACTGATGACCTGAACTCCACTGATACTTCTCTTCTTGAGGTCTTTCTCAGACCATTTGAATGATGAGAGATCCAAAGTGTGCATGATGGAAAACCTTTCCATCATTCAAAAGGAAATGATTAATTATCAGATGGCATATCATAAATGAAATGTGATCACTACAATAGAACTTGCACAGGTGGGTACACCTTTTACAGAATAAAGGTGATTAAAATGGACATAGGAAGTGGTAATGTGGACCAGGATCTTCCTCCAAAATCAGTAGTGATCATCAGGTGATTAAAAATATCCTGGGCCTTTTTCTTGTCTGAGTTATTCCATTATGTCCTGATCAGTATTGGCCAAGTTGTCCTGGAGAGAATTGATAATTTTATCATTTTTTAAAATTTTAAGTGAATTCCCAATTAGGTTTAATTTACCGTATTTCATTGAATAGGGCGGCGCCGCCTTATTTTTTCAATCTCCTCAAAATGTCTCAAAAACTGCCGACCTATTCAAAGGTGCAGCGCTAGTCAGAGGTGCCGCCGTATATTTTCAATCTCCTCTCAAATCAAATTTTGCTCATTTATTGTGGTTTAGCATCGGGACAGAATAGACACATTACGGCAGCACAACTATCTCCTCCAAATCACTCTCTTCGTTTTCTTCTTTCTCGTCGTAGGCTAGAGTCTCGCTCGTCATCGCCCTTTCTTTCAGCAGCTGCAATCCAGCCTGGCACTCGCCATCACTACTGAAGACGTGAATGAAATTGTCCTCACTGCCATCGACAATGTTGGTAATGCCACAAACTTTGAATGATTTTGCAATCATTTCTTCGTCCAGATTGTCCCAGGCGTCCACAATCCATTGTAAGTAGACTTCCATGGGCGGCGCCCGCATGTTGCCCGCTGGTGTGTAGCTCTTCTCAGCAGTGGTCATCCAATCCTCGTACATGTTGTGAATTCGCTTCTTGAATGGTGCATTCCAACACACATCCGGTGCCTGAACAAACTTTGTGCAGCCACTCGGGACGACTACGGCGTCCACTTTCTTCTTCCGCAGGTCCACCTTTGTTTCTTCAGTGAGATGGCATTTGAACGCGTCCCAAACCAACAGTTTTCGACGGAAGAAAGTCCGCCGAAAACTTTCTGGAGGAATTGCAACATCAAATCCTGGTTCATCCAGTTGCTGCCACACCAGCAGAGGTGCAGCCGGCTCGAAAAATGCTTCAGAATGTCCAGAATTGGGCGTTTTCGCGGCAGCAGAATGAATGGCTTCACTTTGGCTCCATTCGCTCGGGCACAAAGCAGCACAGTGATGCGCATCTTCTCGTGACCAGTGCTCAAAACGGTGACACTGCGCGATCCCTTTTTCGCCACTGTATTTATCCCAGTGGGGTCCAACCACACCGTCTCATCAGCTGCGTAAATGTCTGCAAAGTTGTAGTTTTCCTGCTGCAGTTGGCGAATGTAAAGAACAAACGACACCAGTTTGTCCATGTACTCGATGGGCGTCTTCTGGGCGGTGGTGGTTGGAACGCGCAGGCTCAGCTCGTAACGGGACATAAAGTTGTCTAGCCAACCTTCAGTTGCTTTGAATGGCTTTCCATCAAACGCCAAGTTTTTACCAAGTTCCTGGGCTTTCAAGTGGATCAAACGTCGCGAAATCCGCTGCTTCTTTTCATGGCAGACTTCTATCCATTCGTAAAGTTCAGCTTCCATGTTTGCACTGAGTGATTTTCTCCCGCCGCCTGCGAGACGTTGTTTCTTCGCCGCTGATGGTCCCTCCTCATCGATTGTCGTGCGCAGCTCGTTCTCCTGCCGCCTCCAATCTTGCACACTGCTCCGCGATACTCCAAAGCGTCTCGCTGCGGCAGAAACTGTGCTTGTTTTGGCAAATTTGATAGCTTCCAGCTTTGTTTTCAGACTGTGCCCTTTCAGCTTCCGCTTAGGAGAGGATGAAGACGATTCAGCAGCAGCAACTTCCGTTGTTTGCTCAGATTCATGATCTTCTTCCATGTTTCTACTCAATTCTAAAAAATTGAGGGATATAGACTAAGTCACGGCATACAGAGTACGTAGCAAAGTATGGATTGTACCTACTGTGGCGACTTTCAAAACCACTAACTAACTATATTAATTGCAACTGCCCGCAATATCGTTCTGTCTGCCAGGTATCATACTGGGCATTAAATACTCTTAAGGCGTTCCAAAGAGCATCCCGTTGCTTAAACTTTCAACTAATCAGGAGGTTCCATGTGACTTGGCATGTTGCCATTATTGATTATGCGCTCTATAAATACATAAGTTTTATTCATGAAAAGGAAGATTGTTTTCGTCGTTATTCTGTTTTTCTTGTTCTACGTGCAGACTAATTGTGTTCCAGCGTAAAGTACCTTTATTTCATTCAGTCATTTTGTGGCAATAAAAGAAGTAAACAAGCTCCGCAATCGGTGTCCAACAGATTAGAAGCGCCACACCTGGTGCCAGAGATACACAAACGCCACACTACTACATTCCAACACTTTAGAAGAAAACAACAACAAAGTTAGTGAAAAGAGACACGTTCACACCGCCACGCACTGCCTTTAAAAACACTTGTAATGAATTGAATAACCCGGCATGCCGCCTTATTATTTCAATGCCCCTTCACCCTGCCGCCCTGTTCAAAGGTGCAGCGGTATTCAAGAGTGCCGCCCTGATCAATGAAATACGGTATTACTCTTAATGCTTCTACACTACCTCTATAAAATTTATTGAGGTTATTATTAAATATTTGATGGATTGCTGGTTTGTTGCATAATATAACTCAGAACCTAATTTAATTCCCCAGTATTCAAGGTTTAGATGCATACAAATCATGCATGTGTAAGATAACAGATCTTTAAAAAAATAAAACACCAGTAAACCATGCTTATTTTGTCACCTAACTTTCAGGCTAATTATGTCATCTTTTTTTAATTACAAAAATTCAAGTTTTCAGTGAAGGTCATACATTAAACTTAGAGAGAACATGGATATTTAGGTGCACACGAAGATACACATTAAAAGTGTCATTAGCTAGATAGACTGCATCTATCATTATCTTTGATTAACTTATAAGAACTAAGTCTTTCTGAAGGTAGTTTTCTGCCAGAGTGTCAATGCTACTAAAATGCATATTCACTCTTTATTTTAGAGAAACCTGTAGGATCCTTTTGAGTAACTTTGTTTTCAATCTGATGATTTTAGATAGCTGACAAGCTCGCTCTCTCTAAGCTCCATGGAAATCTTAATTCAGATCTGGGATATTGTTGGTATCATTGTCTGTAGCATCTCCTTATTGCATCACTTTAGGTGAAAGTGCTCTAATTTGTTTTACATAAAATCCTGTAGTTTGAATTGGTCTGCAGGAATTAGTAAATGTGAAGAATGACTTTGTAAAGATGGACTCATAAAAAAAATACAAGTTATTTAATTTGGAAGGAGGGAATTCTTTATTTTCTTATATTTGAAGCTAAAAAATAAAAATTACCTGTTTGTAATTAGGAGATTTTTAAGAACAATGAGACACTAGAATGTTTATATGGTTAATATAGTAGTTTAAACAAACTGTTTATGTACACTTTATGAACCACAATCTAGGTTAATTTACATTAAAAACTTTAGTAATTTTTATTTAAATAGGGCACCAAAATTTGAACAAATCTGGATCACATCACAGAATTCCCCCCATTAAAAGAATATTTTAAGAATTACAGTATTTTAGGATTTAGAACTTTTGATGCTGCAGATATACATATTTATAGTACTTTTTGCATTATTTCAGTGTGCATTAAAATGTTCAACTTAAAAATGGAACAGAGACAAGAATTATTCTTCACATAACATATAGTATGCAATATCTATTCACTTTTAACAAGACTTTTTTCCGACTAGGGTCAATTTTTTAAAATACTGAAACAGTAAATTAAAAGGAGCCCTAACATCTAGTCAAGTAATTTGCTTCCACATTTTTCTTATAGTAACATTTATTTTAACACTATGTAGATCAGGGGTCGGCAATTTCTTGACACCGGGGGCCAGATCATGGGCCCAAGATCACCTCGCGGGCTGGAGTAAAAACAAGGACACTTATAAATGCACAAACATATTTATTGCTTTACTACTGCGTACCAGCCTTCTTAACACAATGAGAAACATGAATGCACTTTTGCTGTGAACACAGAGATGAAATATCCGGTGAAATGCTACAAGATTTCAAAGCAAGGATATCATTGAGGTGAGTATCAGTCAACTGTGCACGAAGGAGGTTCTTGGCGAGCTTCATTTGAGAAAAAATTGTTCACAACTATAAGTCGACCCAAACATCGACATGATGACACGAACCAAGCCCACGGTTCCAGGAAAGCGACCACTGGGAAACAACATCCCTGAAGAAAGCGGCGGGAGGCAATGAAGAGAAGCTGGTTGTCACTCTGCAACTCAATAAGCTCCATTTGGAGATCAGTAGGGGCATCGTCCACAACAATGTCAAAGGGCAACGAAAAGAACTTCATCTTGCCAGCCATGGAGCGGAGATCGGAAAAGCGAGTTGCAAATTCTGCACGGAGATCACTAAGGACACGTGTGTAGGCAGTGAAGTCCTCACATTCCATAATGGCCAGCCTCTCGAAGGCTGCCACACGAGCGTAGAGGTCAGGCAGGAAATTGTCCTTTCCTTGCAGCTGCAAGTTCAGAGAATTCAGGTGGCAGCTGAGGTCAGGAAGGAGAGGTCAGCAAGCCATTTGGGGTCACGGAAATGTGAAGCCAAAGGACATTCTTTGCTGTTGAGGAAAGCAGCGACCTTTTCTGAGTTCCCAAATGCGGTGCAGGATTGATCCTCGAGTAAGCCATCGGACTTCAGAGAAGTACAACAAATCTCCATAGCTGGCCTCAGCATCAACCAGCAGCTGCTGAAACTGTCGATGGTTGAGGCCGCGGGCAATAATGAAGTTAACAGCCTTCACAGCCGAGATTTCACACACAGCGCCTCCTGGTGAATTATACAATACAGCTTGATGACACCACAAGCACCAACACCTTCACAATGCCACTTCAGCAGAAAAGCAACTCCTTTCCGATCTACAACCATTGCCAGAGCACCATCTGTTGTGACAGAAACAAGCTTTGAGAGGTCCAAATCCAAGTCAGTCAAGCATGAGAGCATCGCCTTGAACACATCATTTACCAGTAGTGGTCCCTTTCAAAGGAACAAGTCGAAGAAACTCTTCCATCACATGCATGTCCTCAGTTGCACTGCAAGTTGGGACACATCTTTGACGTCTGTGCTCTCGTCCAAAGCAATGGAGAAGCAGGAGAGGGTCTTGAGACGAACTTGAGCGTCAACTGAACATCAGTGGCCATCTCTTCTACCCGACAAGATACAGTGTGCGCGGAAAGGCTGACGTTGGTGAATTCGATCTTTTCGGGACAAATGGAGTCTGCAGCAGCCAACAGACAGTCCTTGACAAACAGCCCTTAGGTAAACAGCTTCATTGCAATGGCGATCTGCAGGGACACATCATATGAAGCACGAGTAAGCTTCTCCGACTCGTCAGTCTGCTTCCTGAGACTCGCTTCGAACTTAGATAGGGCCACCTTCCTGGCACTTGCATCAAGAGATACGTGGCTGCCATGGTTCTTCTCGAAATGCCACTGTATATTGCACTGCTTGAAGACAGCCAGGGTAGCCATGCAAATCAGACACAGCGGTTTGCCATTGCGCTCGATGAAGAAGAACTCTTTCCAATCTGGGTTGTAGGCGCAGTGCTCGAGATCAACCTTGCGTCGATTAGGAGCAGACATTGTTGGGCCAAAAAAAACAACCAATGTCACAAAGGTGAAATACAATGTGCCTTCAAATTAAAGTGCGTGTCCTTGATTGCCGATGTTTCAAAATTTCAAAAAGTCGCTCTCTTTACTGAGGTTACCATAGCATCAGTGCATTGGTTAACTATTTTTAGAAATGACGACTTTTGCTATCAAGCTCGCCTGCGATAAATATGAAGCACTTTCTTATTCACCTACACTGGCATCGATCTTGATGAAACTGAATGGTCGATATCGGTGAATTGCGCTCTCTTTAGCGAGTTTCCTATAGCATTAGTGTGTTGGTTAACTATTTTTAGAAATGACAAATGATGATTTTTTTTTAAGAAAAGACTGCCCTGCGGGCTGGATTCTATATTAATATGTGTATAGGCTCGCGGGCCGCCAATTGCCGACCCCTGATGTAGATGATCTACTTGTAAAGCAAACTTCTTTTTATAGAGATAGATATGTAATTTATTAATTTTCCAAATTTTTCCCAACCTACTTACCTACCTTTATACTGGAATACACATTCTCTCTATTTATATAGGTTTTATATTAGTATAAGCAGCAGGACAAACTTAACTTGACTTTGAAGCAAAATTTGTCACATTGCAAGAATGAACTTCTTTGTGGGATCATGGAGATGGATCTTTAGGCTGTTAAGGATTTTTTTTTTTTTTCAATTAAGGATGTTGTTATGACAGCATAATTGAAAATTAAGATTTTTTTATATCTAGTGAGCCCCAAAAATGATCCAACTTGTTTCTTAGTAATGGGTCTTTTGGTTGAAATAACCTTTTCAGGTTATCTTCAAAAGAAACTACTTTCCCATCTCCAACTCTACATCTCAATAACTTCACATTAAGGAACAAAGAAAAACATTTGATATTGCAGGCAGATTTGGTTTTTCCTTTCAGTTTGTCCAGTGCTGCTATCTAACTTTGGATATACATATAAATATCATTATAATTACTAACACAATTTAACCAGTTCAACAATTTTCTCATCATTTTGGTAAATATTCACCACAAATTCAAGACTAAATAGCACAGTTGTAAATTTTCATAAACCAGATTGGGTTGCAAAGGCAATTTTTAATCTTTTCAGATAAGAAAAATTTACTATAACCCTTAAATCTATCTTGAAGTAGCCATCTTTTGCTATTTTGGCTAAAGCTGCTTCTGATACAGGCATAGGTTCAGAATTGAACAGATTATTTTGATAAAGTCTCAAGCAAAACCTTATTTTCAACTTCAAAAAAAAACTTTACATTCATTACTAGTATATTGGTTCATAGATAACAGAATCATCAGATTTTTGTTGACACTTATTGTAGTACTTATTTTTGAATTGTACCTTATTCCAGGTCTCACTCTTAGATCCAACAAATACCAATGTGAACTTAACATGCTCAATAAATTTTTTAATGAAAAGAAATCTAAACTCATTTTTGGTACCTCTCAAGATGGGGATAAATTTCTATCCTACTCTTAGGACACTAAAACATTTGCTTTAATGTCTCATTAAACCATTCTATTGCTTTATTACACACAGAATCTTATGGGTAAAAGATATTTGGCAGAACGACAATAGTCTTTCATGGTCATTGACATGAACTGAGCCCCTTGATCACATGGTATTTTTCTAGGAACATCCATTCTATTAAAGCTTTAACCAATTCTAGGAAATGCTACAGACTGTAAAAATATATATTATATTCATATCAGATCTAGCAGGAATTGATTCAGAAAAATAATTTTGGCAGCGGTAGCAAGATAACTGTAATCTTAAAGAAAATTTTAAAAAGCAGAACAAAAACAATATCTTAGATCATATAATTATATTTTTCCATTGTTGTGTTTTTTTTTGTCAAAATTATAATGGTACAGTGAACTCATTAAACCGGATCCCAAGAGACAACGATTTTGTCCAGATTATCAAAAACGTAATGGTTGACCTACTTATTTTTCATGCCTTTTCAAGCATGTTTTTATTTATTATTTCACTCTTTCAATTTAAATTGCACATTCAATCCTTGTTTTGAAGTTGAAAAAAAAAAATCATCAATTTTTCTCTGCATTGATTCTTGCAAAAATCTGGATTGGAATATTTTTTCCAAGGATAACAGAGCCCTGTATTCCCCAAAGCAAGATAATACCACTTTATGGTTTTTAAGGCCAAGGTAACTTCCTTCCTCGTCGATTTGGATATAAGAGTCTGCTCTTCCCATTGGCCATCATCTTCACCCTCATCTTTTTTCTGGCTCCCACTCTTTTCCATGTATGCTTGAATAATCTCAGCTAACAGATCCTTCCATGCTATCAAATTGTTATCCACTGCCACATAATCTGAAAAAGAACTTTGCACCGCTACAGACACGGTCCGTAACTCACCGCAGAGATCCCGAGATCATCTGAAAGCTCATCCCATGGCATTCCTTGAAACAGGTCAGCCATCCTGAATATGCTTTAAATAATTCTGGGTCAACATTCATCTTACTTGCAAACTGTTGGGCCTTCTCAGCCAACCAAACACCACAAATAGGAATGTTTTTTTGCACAACCCTGGAGAAAATGCATTTGTTGCAAAAATCCCACACAGACTGAATGGATAAGAGACAGAACTTCCTCATCCCCTTGGCTATTCTCCAAGCGACATTTTCAATGCGGATAAGATGGGATTGTTCTACAACATGTTGCCTAACAAAACTCTTGTATTCAAGGGAGAAACCTGCCATGGTGGAAAACGGAGTAAAGAGCAGGTCACTTTTTTACTCTGTGCTAATATGGATGGCTCTGAGAAGCTGCAAGCCATTGGTTATCAGGAAATTTCAAAAGCCACGTTGCTTCAAAAATGTGAAAACTTTACCATATCTCTGTCAACAGTCAAGAAATGCATGGATCGATACGGTACTCTTCACTGAATGGCTCCACATTCTTGATGCAAAGATGAGTGCAAGGAATGGGAAGATAGTGCTTTTCATTGACCAGTGTCCAGTTCATCCAAAATTAGAGTTTCCCAATGTGAGATTACTATTTTTTCCACCAAATGCAACAAGCTGTTTATAGCCTATGGACAGGGTCTTATTGCTTCAGTGAAGGTGGTTTTTCGGACTTGTCTCGTTAGAGACCTCTTTAAGCTCGAGACATCTGTTTACAAGCCAGAGGCAATGCTGATGTGGAATGTTTTAGAAGCCATGCATCATCTAACTACATGTTGGAAGGAATTAGTCACCTGCAATGCCAACTGTTTCTGGCATGCTGGCTTCACGGACATTGATTCCACAAGCTTTCTTCTTGAGAATATGACATTGCCACCTGAGGAAATGGAGAATCATACAAACATGGCAGCCTCAACATCCTCATGGCACGCAGTCCACTTTTATTTCTGAGAAAGTGGGACACCATCTAAAACTGCATCCATCTCCGCTTTGTAACGGAACTTCTTAATATCAGACACGTTGATGTTGGAATATGCAAATCACAGGCTGTATCAACTTGTTTTCCCCCACATCCAATCGTTTCAAAATTGCCAACTTCTCTTCCTGTGTTACATCAGCTGTGGACGTTTACTTGTTATGAAGGGTTGAAACAACTTGAGGTTTTCATGAAATGGATGTGTTGAGTTTGAGGGATGTAAGGCGAAGCAGTGCAGCACCAGATTCATCACAGTGTACTATTGTGTATGGTGGGGGGCACATGAAGACAATGAATTTAAACCAGCAGACCTTTCCCAAGGGTTGTAAGTCCTTGGATCAGCAGTTTACTTGAACGAACGGTACTTACAGACACCTGGTGATAGACTCAATATGAGATGGATGGGTGACATGAAGCAGAAAAAATACAACATGAGCTCTCAGAGAACGCACAAGCTTACACACACACTTTCACACATACACATGCTCATTAAATAGGCACGTGGGTCCAGGCATGTCCATGTATGCACAGATATGCATGGACACCTGTACACGTGTGCTAGCTGGCAGAGAAAAGTTTAAGCAGCAGCATCAGCCTGCACATCCTTTGTTTCCTTGCGGCGCTCAGCACCCACAATAGCATGGACAACAGAATGATGCTTAGACATGACAGAGTGAAGGGTTGACCCTGAATGGTTTGAAAACCTGCCACGCCAGGGTGATGTCGCTGGTGTTTGTAGTGTGTCCTTGGTTGGAGTGGTGCCAACAGGATGGATGAGGCTGACGGGAGATAAGGGAAGTAAGACCATGACAAGACATTTGACAAGGTCCAACACTAGGTTGGGAGCTTGACAGCTTGTCACAGTACTGGGCTTCACAGAAAGGGGTTTTGGTGCTTGTAATGAATCTGGTGCTGCACTGCTTCGCCTTAGGTCCCAGAGACACAACAGGGGATGACTGCAGTGAGTGAGACGAGAAGAGTAAAGATTAATCCCTTTCCAAATTTCATGGAAATGGGACGTGGTAAAGTAGCAATAAAATCTGTCTGGATTAAATGGAGTATTCAGATGAGGTCTGAATTAAATGAACAATTCTAACCTCGATTATTAGGGTTTCTACCAGGACCAAAAACATCGTCCAGATAAACAGAAGATCTGAGTTAACGAGAGTTCACTATATGGAGATTTATTTTTTACTGTATTGTATATTTAAATTTCTGAAATAAAAGAATCTTCTTAAAAATTTGCAAATATGAAGTTGAAAATTTGAGGATAAACTTTCACAAATTAGTCTTCTTGGGTGTTTATATATATTGTGATTAGTTAGTAAAAGCATAAAAAACGATAAACATGTATATAACTAGTTCTTATATATTAATATGATATCCCAAAGCAATAAATGTATGCTGATAAATTATCGAGACCATCCAAACATATATGCATTAAATGGTCCAAATATTTTTTCTTCTGAAGAGGTTCACAACAGTGATACCAAAAAATTCATGGTTGAAAACCCACGTTCAACATTAGATGTACTTGGTGGAGTCAACAAAACAAACTTAAACAGTTTCATTGTCTCAGAGTAGCACTGACAAAACCCATTAACACAGTGGCATAGACATCTTGTCCCATTGATCGATTATCAGATATATATTCGGCTATATCTTCACGTTTCAGCAAATTTGCTTTTAATTTCCTGCTGGTTTCTGATGTGTGTTTCAGATTGCTAAAAACTATCAAACTCTTGTAAATTCTTTGGTCTTGGATTTTTTGCCTGTTTTTCTGAAATAAGGGGTGGTATATGCACTGTATCCCCGTTCATTTTGTCAAAAATTTCACTACTATAATGACTGGTTAAAACTGAAAATTGTTTCTTGCAGTATAATTCAGATTTTCTTTTAATATTGTTGGGGTTAAAAACATATGCTACAAGAACGTCACTTGCTTCTAAAGTTTTTTTTATTTCTTCAAGAAGACTATCTACAAAATTATACCCAACAGTATGCAAAAGGATCATTGACATTTACAAGAAGATCCTGACGTCTGAAATTTGTTGCCAGCTCCATGTGTTCCACGGAAATTGTTAGAAATTTTGTAACTTATTAAAGTGGATTAATTCGGAATCAACAGTGCCATCCATGGTACTTTAAGTGATCTTGAATCTTTTCAATACATTCAATTACTTTCTCAACATTACTTTTACAGACGTGTAATTGAGGCTTCTGATTTGCAAATATTCTCTGGTAGTAGCAGAGAATCTCTCGTTGGCATTTCTTTTCAGTGGCTCAAATCTTGAAATAATTCACCAACAAGCCTCTGTGTGTTAACCACTGGGTAGTACAAGCTTTTAATACCTTTAAAGGTATAAGGTCACAGACTCTTTCCAAATCATCAAATACTTCCTTTTTAATTGTACTGTACTTAAACGTTTTCCAGATGGACAGAAGCATTGCATCCAGAGAAGTGAGTGAAGAAAATTCTTTAGGTATACAAAGCTAAACAGTGATTTCGGCAATTGATATACTGGGCTTGAGGAGAGGAATGTCTAACTAAACATTGAAGACCACAGCGTTTGCTACTCATTGAATTCATCCCATCCAGTCCACAAAAACCTTATGTATGAACACACTTTCTTTTGATTGTAAAAAAAAGTATCAACTAATTCCTTGATGACTGTTCAATGTTTCTACTCTGGTTATGTGTTCAGTTGGTTTATTATCATTACTGGTTATATGGACAAAAATAGTTAATTGGCTTCGATCCCATCATCAGTGCTTTTGTCTGCAAGAATCATAAAGTTGACACTAGAATTTAGATCTTGTAAAAGAACTAAAATAAGATGGTCTCCTATAAGTTTTAAAAATTCTTCAACAGCAGAACTCTACGTATAGGTTGCATTTTTTGTAGCATTTCTTAAGTGATGTTGAATATCTTCATCACCTATGTCACTCAATTAATTACATCTTCAAAGTTGAATTTAACAGACCATTTATTCTTTGCTAGAAAGTATGTTGTTATAAACTTGCTTATCAACCGACAATTTCGACCTCTTCGAGAAATGTTGTGTGATTCTGTGGCATTACAAAACAAAGTTGCTTATATACATCACCTTTTGATAACATGCTTTGCACTTCTTATTCTTAATCACGAACAAATGTTTAGGAAAAGTATCAAGATCATGAAAATAATTGACCTGGGTGCTGCTCATGTTTTCATAGTAGTGTCTTCAAATATGCATCCCTTGTATTCAAATATTCTTCATAGGTTTTACAAAACCAGCCATCTTTTGAATTTATTAAAATAAGCCCGCTTACTAAATGAAGCGGATGAACTTGTGCTATATCCATTAGTTTTCATACTAGTTTGCTTTCGAAAGATGGGGGCTAAAGTATCTGGGGTATTACTGTCAGTAATAATATTTTTTGGTCGATGTTTCGTTGAGGGTATCTATGCGTGTTACAGAAGTTGGAGGTTCCAACATTCCATTTCCAGTGTCCTTTAGCAGTCGTTTAAAATAATTAAGTGATTTCTATTTACAAGAGTCGGTAGATGATGGTTGGTCTGGTTTCTCAAAACAGATGCATGAGTTTTCGATGATTTGTTATGGCTTTTACAGGCAGCCATTTTCAACTTGTCCTGTAACAAAAATATCCAAATAAATAAATTGATAATTATTTTATATGTATGTCAAATAATTGTATCTTTGTTCGAGATGTGTGAGAATGCCTGTTTGTAACTACATGACACCAAAAATAGACTAATGATGTGAAATGTTTTTTGAAGAATCTCTGGCAGTTTCAGCCAGCAAAATGGCAAAAATTATTCTACTTTTCTTTTTTTCATCACTTAATTTGGGTGCCCAAAATTGTATACCTTTGTCAAGGGTTGATGAGGCTATAATATTTAATGCCACCTTTTAAAAAGGAATACTTATAATGGATAGGTAACCTCAAGGTATCATAGCTATTTTGTCTTTAGTGAAAGATTGTTTACACTTGACAGGACAGTATTTTGTAATATCAGCCACTTTATCAATAAAATAAAATTTAGACCTATCAGTTTTCTTAACACCTAAATGCTCATAATCCTATTTAACATTTAAAAAAAAACAACGCATTGGTTTGTGACTTTCTCTATTTTGTTTTGTATTTAAAACTGTCAGAATTACTATTTCTGTGTGACCTGGGTTTTATATCTAATTTTATTCTGATAGAGTTCAATGTATGTCTTCTAATTGGCTCTTATAAATCTTTTTCTGCATAAATTATAATGTATATATTTGGCCTCTGCACCTACTACTATTGTCAAATCTTGGAAATATTTCTTTTGTGTTTTGATTTCCCAGGCAATATTTCAATCACAAGTGCCATTTCTCCATTACCAGTGATAACTCTACTATTTTTTAAACAAAAAATGATTTGTGCTTCTTCACTCTTTCTTATATTACCAGCCATCAGTGTACCTTCTAAGTCCCCAAGATCAGATAATTTTGCATAAAAGATTTTATATCACTTCATTGCAACCTGTATCTCTGATTACAGAGATATTTATTTTATTTTCTAAGTAGATTTCCTGTAACTGAAGGCTATCTCCATGCATTCTACTTACTTTCTAATTATGATCTCTGGTAACTGCAGATAGCCCAAATTTTTTTCCTCTCTTCGCATTCTCAAACTTTTAAACCTAAAATTAAACTTGGCAGATCTAATATTTTAACTATTTAGCTTATTTTAAATGAATAGTAGATCTACCTGAACTCTAATAAATCAACAGTAAGGATTCAATGTCTCCATAACATTTAAGATTTATAGAAAATAATGATTTATACAATGGAACTAAATATTCTTGTTTGCTTGCAACTAAATGGTGTTACTATTTATGATTGAAATATTAGTTAACAATTATCTCTAGATCTCTGGCACTACATTTTCCTAAACTAAATTACCCACTTGTTGGATAATTTTACACATTTTAACATTCAGTTTAATTTTTTTTTACTTACTGGCCAACATAAAATTTATTCATACTTATTACAGTTGGGAAGTAAACATCAGTTAGTCATTTGGGATGTCCAGAACTATTTTGTTTACCACAATCAAGAATAACTTTAGAGTTGCTGGCAGAGGGTTAACACCGGGTTTTCATTTTCTCTGGTAAACTGCAGTGGATGATGTGTACAAAGATGCATTGATAAATTGGAGATTCTGCACTTTCAGCATGTTTAACAACTGTATCACAACTGCGACAAACCACAACACACACACACACACACACACACACACACACACACACACACAAGTGCCATCAGATTTTTTTTTCTTTAATCCAGCATGTTTTCAGATATCTGATTTGGCACTAATATTTTTAACAACCTCCTATTCAGTTGCTATCTTTGAATACAGACACTTGACAGCCATCACCTGGGAACTTTTTATTATTAATCTCTACCTCATCAGTGTCATTAATATAAATTAAAACTGGATCCAAAATCAAATATTGTGGCACTCAACAAAAATTATTATCCACTTACATCTCACTAGCAATTACATTCCTGATAGTTAGTAATACTAACATTAAACCACATAGTGAATCAAATCAGTTTTCTATGTTGCCTTAATTATCAACAAGTTTGAATTATTACACTTAGGCTGTAAATCTTTTGAAAAGAATTTTTTTTCTGTCACTCATATGACATCACTTAGAGGTTAGCTTCTTATTGAGTCTGATAGCAAGGAAATCTAACACATTTTACTTTTTGTTTTTTAGTCTGTACTCAGTTTCAAATATCTTTGTAATGTAAACTTCTCAAGTAACTTAGTACAGAAAGGACCGCCATTTCTAAAACCTGGTGCTGAAATGACTAGTCTCTCCCAAATTACTGTTTTATGATTCTGTTTCATTCTCTTTGACAATTATTTATTAAAGCAAATTCAAGAACATCTTCAAATGCATGAGAAAACTACCATGTTTACTCATCATCCTAATTCAAAGATGTGTGTGCACGTATATTATATGTTATACATTATATGAATCATTGAAGGATACTTAAAAGCTCCAGAGACGCTTCATTTTTTATCATAGTTTTTCATTTCAAATGTCAATTATCTTTGTTAAGACAGTTGTGGTAATGGTTTAGGTACTGCAGATAATGAAATACTTAATACAGTGATTAAATTCTACTGGTTTGGTTGGAGTCTTAAGCAATCTTACAATTTTGCTTTAAATTTATAGGCTTTTGACTAGTATTTGAATAATATTCTACTTGAAATTTGAAATAAATATTGCAATTTTTGGATCATGTAGAAGAATTTACACACTAATAACACTATTGCATGTCTAGGAATAAACATTTAATTATTTTGGCATTCTTTCCATGACTTTATTAAAGCCAAAAACAAACAAACACACACACACACAATTCCTGCTTGGAAAGTGTTTAAAAATAAAGCGCATGCACAATGGTGTCAAAGTGAATGATGATATAGTGTTTAAATCAGTGTATTGTATGAGAGTTTATACCACCAACACGCACAGGAACTTTTATGTGCTATTATTAACGGTCCACCCAGTCTGTGTCCATGTATCTGGCAGTTTGGCTACTTCCAATATTCTATAGAAAGCTTGTGCATTTTGTTTTATTTTTTACTTTTAAACAATGCATAAGTAAATTATTTATCTTCAGAATTCATCTTTAGAAATTACAACAACAAGAAGCATAAACAGTATTGACATATACAAGGTAATTGATAACTTGATTATTTAAGAAGTGTTACTAAGGTGCAATTATTTAATATAAAAGGTACTTAGCTGGCACCAAGCAACAATTTGTCTTGCCATGGAGTTTAGAAAAGAATGAAATCAATTATTTTCACATGTCCGCTATAAGTGACCATGATGTCTTATTTTAGATATCTAAAAGGAGAAAATCAAGCATAAAAAATTGTGTTGTAGAAAACTGAAATTTTAACATTCTACGATAAATAAGGCAATATTTCTGACTAGATCTAAAACCAAACACAAATTATGGAGAGAGCCTGCTGAATGTCATCAGTTATATGAACTGTATGAAAAGATGGATTCACAACCACCTGAGAAAAAACTGTCATCTCTTATTTTATGGGGATTTCTGGTGTAGAGTTTGGAAAACATTTTGCATCATGAATTCCAAAAGGAACAAATTTTAATAGTTTTAAAGCAGCCATTATAAAATATGCAGTTCATAATTGTTAATTAACCATCTGAGGATTTTCCATGGTTATAACAATGCAGACATCCTGTTAAAAGGCCATTTCAGTGCTGGATTTTCATTATGGATCAGAACCTAGACTTCAAAAAGAACTGAACAAATTTTAAGAGCACGGATTGTTGATAGTCTGAACACAACTATGTCAATACCAAGGTTCACCTATCTCAATAATTTCTAGGAAGTGCTATCAGCACAGAAAATCATGTCCATGGTGTTTGTGGAGAAAGAGGCAAACTGCTTGATTTAGGTACTACCATTTTACCTTTTCAAACTGATGACAGAGTTCTACCAGATTTTATACATATCATAGAACTCATACACGGGATAGGTGTAGTTTGAATGATGTATCTGGTGTATTTTATTTTTGGTGATTCAATGGAAACTCTATTGTATGTGTAAGTAAACTATAGAGCAGCAGCAACAACAACAAATGGTTTAATTTGTTTACAGAATGTCATTTAAACCCAACATCTTACATACTCAATATAGTATATTATTGTTTAGAGTATAAATGAGGTAGTAAATAGAATAAAATCTAAGATGTATACTAGATCTAATGTTTCTATTTTCTTAATATTTTTCTCTTTATAGCCAGGATTTTAAAATATTATTAGTAAGGTGATAATAGTAGTAATGTTTTTGTATAAGAGAATTTTAATTCTTGGATACTTTATGAATCTCTGAAAGTTTATTGGAAATCTACATTCACTGGCCTTTTGAGTGAATGGCTTTCCTGTGTTCTTTTTTCTTTAATTGGTATTTATCCATTTATCCTTATAAGAATGTAAGATTTTTTTTTTCTATTACTCGATACCCATCTTATTTCATTAAAAAAATAAAAAAAACGTTTTGTACAGTTTTGAATAATTTTTTTCTATTTAGTTGATGAGATTTATTGTACCAAAATAGTTAAAACACCCTCCGTTACCTTTTTTTTTTTTTAAATTTATTTTTAGATGTTTAAAGTATCCACTTAATTGGATATAAATTTGACAAGTTGTCTTTTGTTTCCTTAGGTATTTTGAAGGCTTGCTTAAAACAAATGCTAATTTTAGACATTATTTCCCATTTAAGGCTAGAGTCCCTATCTCAGTGAATCATATCCAATGTTGGGACTAATTCTGAATACATTGGAAAAACAATCCAATGTGTTTAGGAATTTAGGAGAGATTTTCCTCTCATTTGTCTAGATACTTGTCTAATGGAAGCAGCAATAAGGTAAAGATTTAATCAGCTATGTCAGAATTCTGTCCAGGTCCTATGATGAGTTATGAAATCTATTTATTAGGAATTCTACAAAAGAATGCTCAGATCTTCTCTGTTTATTTACTTAGTAAATATTTTTTTTCTCCCCTCTTCTCACCAATGGTTACACTATATATTTAATGCTCCAGAAACCTGAGGAGTTGATGTTTTTGTTTATTTGGTTTTAATTATGGGTTGAAAATGGATACAGTGGTATCCAAAAACTGAGAATATATTTTGTTACCACTACTATTTGTTTTTTTGGTTGTTGGATTGCATGTCATTTTGTTTTTTAAATAATTTTTTTCTAATATCAAGCCGTTTTTAATATGAGTACTAGTATTTGTGACTATTCTCCACAATCTTAAACCCTTTAATTATTTTCAAAAATAATGGCTAACCATTAGTGTTAAACATCTATTATATATAGACAAACAAGTGATTACATAGATGCCATCACTAATTTATAATAATGTTTTAACTAACTCTTGAAATTTGTAATTATAAACTTTGTTAAAAAGGAGATATTTTGGAGCAACAACAAATCTAAAATATATGAACAATGCAGTAGTTCAATGTGAGACAGCTGAGCATTAGAAAAAACAACTGGGAGTTTTGATATCTTTGTGGAGTGAGTGAGTTAAAGGTAATAGGAGAGAGAATCCTGCCTAAGAAGTTCAGATGCTGATGGTTCAGAACATGGCCAACAAACATTTACAGAAATACTGTAAGTTATAAAAGATAATGCTCTGTTTGTTCATCTCTACACATTATCTGGTCTTACATCCACTATATTAAAAGTTTTAAGATATTTAAAAGTAAAATACTATGAAATTGTTTTGTCAATTCCAATACCATGTTGGGAAATTGTTATTAATTAATTTTCTTTTAAATTTGTTCTTATTGTCAAAAATATTTATAAAAAATATCTTTGTCCTGTCAAAATAATGAATCAAATGGAATTTTTAAATAAACACAATAATCATAATTGTAAAAAATATATATAAAAACATTCATTCATTTCCTTGTTGTTTTTCTCTGTCCATTTAACTATCCAAACCTTGTACATAATTTACAGAATAATTCAATTGTGCATAAGATTTTGGTGCTAAAATAACCTTTTGTATGGATTAGCATGTGGTAATATTTTGTATTGGTAAAAACCATCCAGTGAGAGTGAAATAACAGGGTTGTGCAAAAAAGGAAGACTTGTTTGCTAGTTTTGATTAAACTGCATAAATTTAACAAGTTGTTAAGTAAAGGAATATCAAAGATTTCTTTGTACTTGGAACCAGGCAGGATATACTAAAAATGTGATTAAACTTATCTTTTTAATAAGGAGTTTTTGCCATGTTACATAAGATTTTTGTTTAAAATAGTGCTTAGGATGGGAAAATGTAATTTAAAACTTGGTCACTGAATCTAGTGTATTTTAAAACATGCATGATAAGATGATTAATAAACTTTTCCTCTCCTTTTTTCACATTTATTTAGTATTAATTTTGAAAACTACATTTCCAGAACATTTCTAAATATAGCAAATCTACCATGTTTGCTTATTTTATCTTTTCTTGAAAAACACTTAAATGCTCCATAGAAACTTTGTTGTTATAATTTTTCTTTTCATGTCAAATTTCAGTTAAGTGTTTAGTCAAATGCAGAAGTGAATTACCTCCCTTAACCTGTCTTATTTTGTAATAACTAACAATGTTCCTTCCCACCGTTGTTCACATTTAGCTTGCATGCCCCATGGTTGTTGATAAAACAAGCAGCATTTAAGATTTAAATTAATTTTTCAGTGTTTATATGAAAATCTGTGACAGCCCACTTACGTTTTTTTTTTTTTTTTTTTTTTTTTGAAACATGAATATTCCACTCTAAGAAAGTTTGGTACATTTTGGCAATAATTGATTATGGTTACAGTGTAACACAGAAGGGTGTTAGGATTGGAAAAATAAGCATCCATTGAATTTTTAGAACTATCCAACTACTGCATGACTTGGCACACTTATTACTAAATTCCTTAGTATGTGTGATATTACTCTTACATGCAGAGGGTTAAAAAAAATTAGATAAAATGAAGTTTATTAAATCTGTTAACTTTAGAAGTTTGTCTGAACATTGGTGCAGAATAAAAGTAGGAGGATCAGTGAACTAGTTAAGCACATGCTTGCTCCATAATTCAGGTTTAAGAAAGCTATCGATTATTATTCATTGGAAATTTAACCTTAGCAGTCTAATCCAACAGCTGGCGAAGATGATACAAATAAAGCACAACATGATGAATCACATTTATTATTATCAGAAAAATAATAAAAATTCCATTGTCTGTATTTTAGTTTATGTAGTTGGAATTTTACAATTACAAAAAGGAAAAATTTAAGTTTGTATTATATATACATGTCATGAATTATGTAGCATTTAAAATAAAACATTTCACTGGAAATAAAAATTATTATTATTTAAAAACTAGAATTTAGTTTTCATCAAGAAAAGGAAAGGGTTAAAATAATGAGATTGACATCTTTAAAAAACCATTCAAACAATACCCTGGGAAAACTATTAGGGAATAAACAAAATTTCTACAGCATACATTTGCTTAACTTTTTATATTTTGAAATAAATGAGGATTTTATTATGTTAATATAAACTTTGGCTACTTTAATATTTAAAAATAATGAAATCCTATGTAAGCTTCATACACAAAAACAAAACTACTCACCCTTCTCAATACACATACTTAATGACACTTAACACAACTTCATTCTTAATCTGTCTATTCAACTAATATGGTGGAAATTATAATGGATTCTCCAAATGAAGTTTTACTTTGATAAAAACAATGATTCAAAATTTGGTAGCAGTTATTGGGAATGCTGAATTATTGCAAGCAACTGGTAAATGTGTCAAAATGTTTGGATTTGCCATATTTAAAATATTCAAAAATATATTAAATAATTTTTAAGGCTTATACAGTGGCAGAGAGAAGTTTAAGAAATATGGTAAAATATGTAAAAGTAAACTTGTTAGTATGAGTATCACAGTGATATAGAAGCATTTTTTCCTTTGAGTTTGTATATGCATCAACATGATAGATAATAAATATTTTGTATACACTTGCTTTACTTAATTCATGACAATTCCTTGGTGAAAAAAGTTAAATAATTTTGTCACATAAAACCAATTTTTAGAGATTACAAGATAAACGGAAGTATTAGTATTGATTGCATAGCTGTAAACATCAATTACAGCCTGCCAAGCTCAAGTCCACCGAATAATTTGAAACAATTAATCAATATTTGGGATTTTTCAACTTTACATTGCTGCTTATATCATTCCATAAATTTTCTATTGAAGTTAAAATCAGGGCTTTGAGCTAGGCACTTAAGAACTGGAATTTTCTGATTTGGGAGATACTGCTTGATGATGGCAGCTGAATGTTTTGAATTTTTATCATATTGGAAAGTCCATTTGATTGGGAGACAGTCCTCTGAGTATGGTTCTTATAAATTTGGTAAACAAACCGGATCTGTTATTCCCTGAATATGATGAATAGGACCTCACTTTTTGGGAGAAACAGTCCCAAACCATAATGGACTTGCCCAACCTTTGATCATCGGTTTTTGTACATTCTGGGTGGAATGCTTCACCAAATCTTTGACACACATGATTCTGATCATTGGATCAGAGAGCATTCTGGTGCACATTTTCAGGATTCAATAGAGATGGTTCTTGTGAACTAAAGTTGGACCCTTCCCATTTATATGGCATTTGATATAGCTGTCAGGCTGGTTAATAACTTATTTCATTGCATTTGACTTAAACTATCCTTTGTTGTTTTTTACCCATTATAGAGTGTCAAAAAAGTTATGCATTAGTTTACTATATTGTTGGTTGACCAGGAAAAACCCACAAATGTAAGCAGTTGATGTTCTTAAGCTTTTTGCCATAAAATATTTATTACAATTATGGTGCTGTATATTAATCAAAGGAACAAGAAATTGCTTTTCTATCAGTGTAGCACCAATATTGAAACTTCTGTCTACCACATGTATGTGTGGTGTTGTAGTTATCTCTGTCTGGCCTGGTTTCTTGCTCTTCAGCAGCTGGCTGTGTGGATGTCCTCTGAACATCACATTATAGCAAAAGATTTGCTTGTTTTGTTTTATTAGTTTCCATATCTTCTACAGTAGTCTTCCCATGAAGAGATACTTAGTCATGTACGCACTTGAATTTCCTTGTTGCAAGTTATCTATAAATAACATTCTCAGCAGTTGATGACATACTAGTTTCTTGAAACCATTTAATTTAAAGTGTGAAAAATGAATGCTACATCCAAAAGCCACAATTGTTTGCATATAACCCCTGTCATCATCTGAAGCTTTTAATCACAGAACATATTTGTAGTTTCTATTTGTATTCACTTGTAGTCACGTGAAATTTCCTAACTTCCTAAGTACAGGCAGAGTGGGAGAGAGATCTGGCAAGTAGATGATGTACAAAGAAATAGATTTATTCAGAAGAATCATAATTGCAATTTCATTGATGGGGGGGTGTGCTTTGCTAGTTTGTCTTCTCTTAGTAACCAACCTATAGAACTTTTCAACAAGAAAGAATTTAGGCATTTTAGTTTTCTTTAGATGTTCTCACCTTAAACCGTCTGATAATACCTGATGGTTGCTTCTCTTTTCCAGAAAAAAACCCCACCTGAATATTAGGAGTAAACAAATTGATATGAGCTATGTATGGAGATAAATCTGTGCTTAAATTGAAACATCTTCTCTGTCAAATAGTGCAGGGATGGAATTTCTAGCCATAATCAGATCCTGAAACAAAATTAAACTATTTTGGGAGCATTATAAACTGCAATATTTCTGCCCTTGTTCCAGGACATGGGGCAAATAGTTATTAACTTTTATCAATATCATGTAAAAAAAAATACCTCTGACACCATGTTTTAGACCATGGCATGTGAACAGCCCAGATCATATTAAAAATAGTTGGAGGAAGTAGCAGATGAATGCTGATCAGAAAGTGTCATAATTCAAATATCACTAGCAGAGATCCATTTGTTGCCTTGACCCCTAAGAGTGTAAGGAGTTAGAAGGGTGTTCCTCCTACTACAATAAAAGCTCTATTATCTGTCATCTGGCAAAGCTAAGCAATGCTGGTCTATAAAATTATCACTACTGATACCCTGTAGGAGGAGATTCGAGGAGACACTTGGTAGTTTTATGAGGTCATCGAATTAGCACTGATTCTGTAACAAACCTTGGAATTTTTTTTTTGAAGGAAAAAAATGGACAGCAAGCAAACAAAAATATTGGAAATTCTGGACACTAGAGTTTTCTGGCTGGTAAAATGTTGGATAACTGCTTTTACTGTATATCACAAAGCATTATAGTTGCAGAGTCCCTCGAAATTTACTGCTTTGTTACTCTGTTTTGATATTTAAATATTTTTAGACTAAAGATTATCTGAACATAACAAATGCTTGTTTTCAAGAGGTCTGACATTTTTGACTACCACTATCTTTGGTTGAACATCATTAAAGCATTTGACTGGGGAGGGTTAATTGAAGGAAAAAAAACTTTTTCAAGATGATTTTTATTGATAGTAAAGCAACATTTACAATACAGAAATGGATGCACACTTGGGTATTCACATAAAAATTCCAAGTGCTAATGCAGTTTACACATTTATTTCCATTTGTATTTAATAGCAACAAGCACTGATTATAGTAAGGAAAAAAGTGCCAACCAGTTAAAAATTGAAGATACAAGCTGGGTCGTCTTCGTTAAAAATAGGTCCCCCCCCAACTTTTATTTGAGAGTGAAATAATGTAATGGAACTTCAAGGTTACACTCAGCTCACTCGTATATTTTAAAAACTGCTTAAAAATAGTGAAAGATTGTTAATTAAATAAATATTCTTGGGAAAAAACAAATGTTACTTCTTATACAACTGGTTGGAACTCAGCGTGTTAAAATAACCAGTTTTGTAGCTAAATCTATACACAGCCTGATGGGAAGGTTGGCCACAGGTACCATTAAATCCCCATCCAGTGGAACTCAATTCTGGCCTCAAACTTCACTAAATAAACTAATGAATTTTTTTTTTTAGCACAGCTATTTTACTCATGTGATCGATCTGTAGGAGACTAATTTTGTAAATTGGCTTAATGATTGCTATAATTATTTACTCTAAAAGGACTGTTAGAATGATGCCTTAAAAACAACAAAAAAAACCCTCTTCAAAATTCATATACCATCATGCAATGTTTTGAGGGTATAACAAATTTTTATGGCTTTCTTTTAACATTACTGACAATCTTATTTGTAATTAAGGTAAAGCACTATTTATAAGACCGAAAATACTGTTTGAAAAATTGGATGTTATCACAAAGTTTGAATAGATACTCACTGCTCTACAGGTGAAGCTGTGGCAGAAAGGAAGTTTGTTGGAATGTACAGTATAGCATACATAGCCTTTTTACTGTCTACAACTGGGAGAATTCTGATGGCACCTCAGAAAGAATTAGTTTGGACATCATCTTCTTACTCAGGGTGCCCACAGGAACAGCTTGTCTGCAACTGGGTTGAAGCACATAGCTGGAATGACAAACCTGCTTACCTTTAAACACCAGTCTAGTCACATCTTCAGATTACAAAGATATGATCACTTGAAACCTACACTGTAAATATGAGGTAGTTCATTAAATAAACTTTGGTAACTTACATGACAAGCAGAAAATTTCTCCATACAATCTATTTCTAGTAAAATAAATACTGGTTTTCTTATTCCAGCAACAGGAGGAGCTTTAGTCATGACCAGAACACTATTAAAGCATCTTCCAGGTAAAGCTTTGCTTTGCTTCAGAGGTCCAAACAGAAAGGAGCAAGGTCTGGTTGTGGCAGAATATTTGATCTAACAATTCCATTGTTCCCCGCCTGCTTTTGAGGGGGAGGTGTTGATGTACTACCTTAAATCAACAACCCATATTGTTTAGCAAAGGCTAATTTAAAAACCAACCAAAATCTTTAGTGTTGTGGTAAACTGAAGTTAAGATCTCAACTGACTGGTATTTTTCAGGACATGCAGTAGAGTTCAATAGAAAGTAATGGACTATAAAGCTGTTAGAGAGACCACCCCCCCCAAAAGCTTGAACAGCAATGAGCTACAATGTTTTAGTCTGTTATCTTGATTTGAAAGCCTCCCAATCTTAAACACCCCCCCTCATTTTTGGTAACATTTTTAAATAAAAGATTTCTTGCAGAAGTAACTAGATACACAACAAACACAATAGCTAATGGGAACTTGGTTAAGTCTGTCATCAATATGCCACCTAACTTTCACATTCAGATAAAAAGCTCTACTCACACAAGATCTCCATGTTTCAGTCGTAGTTTTGAGGAAGGGTTCAAGATGACAAATGAGATGAGATGCTTGTTACGACTATACTGACCTGCAAGAAGAAAGTATCTATAAGAATAAACCCTCCATGAGCTTTCCGTCAACCTAATTATTTTAATGCTGCAAATGTTAATGATAAGATTCTTCCCTGTCTGGCCAGGTTTCATTTCAACATCCTTAGTACAATGCTTCTTTCTATAAGTTAAGAAGCCGTTTAACCCTTTAAGGGTGACTAGCTGCAAACTATACTACTTACTGTAATCTTCTGGAGAAAGCTGTAGGCTTGACATTCGGGAGTGGATCATATTGGTTATGTCAGGGCGGACTGGCTGCATCACACTGCTCCATGAAGATCGTCGCAGTCCTGCTCGATGCTGAGATGTGCTTGTTGTGTTGTTGTTCTGTTCTCTCTGAAAAAGTAAAGGCGGAAAAACATCAGAGCCATTAGTTTTTGTTTTTGTTGAAAGATTAAAAAAAAAATGGATAAATTGGAAATCAGCTACAACTTTTGGGTGTGCGCGCACACACACAGATGTGCAGTAGCTAATGTCATGGCAACCAGTTTAAAAAAAAGTTTTTCTTGCGAGTTTTTGCTGGATGAGACGTGTGAAGAATATAGTATATCAGCATTGCAAAACAAGTTATATAGCTGCTGCTCTGTACAGCGAAAAGAAAAAAATTGGATTCAGAATCTGTTATCCTGAGTGAGTGAGGCCGACCCTTTATATTTGTCTTCCAGGCCATGTCTTACAAAAGGGGCATCTGCTTAAGTTGCTGGATACTATCTGAAGATTAGCTCTATGGGAACCTCAAGTTATCTGCTGAGCAGAGGAACAAAAATAGTTTCACACTAAAGCTGAAAGCTCTCTCCATACAGGTTAGGTCTGGTGTGATTTCTTTGTGCAACTTTTCTGATAATGCTGGAGGCTCAAAGAAGAGAATGACAATTTAGGTAACTCTGCCAAGCCCATGATATTCAGAGGTTTGGATACTTCAAGAAAAGTAATTTAAAACATTTGCTGATAGTCTGTAATGAGAGTTCTAATTGATAGGCTAGGCTAGTCTGGTTTCCAACCTGGGGGGAATTGCAGATTTTTGAAGAGTCGATAAAACTATAGAATGATAGGTAAAAAATTCTTGGGGAGTCACTCTTCCAATTCAACAATTCTCTCCACTACAAATCTCGATTTTTTTCAAATTACGGGGGAAAACATTTGGAAATAAACTACAAACTCACTTCAAAATTCAAGAATTTTTTTTTTTTTAATATCACCTGAAATTATGGCTCTTTATGAACAGTTTTCCAACCATTCTACTTCAAGACCACTCAGTGTTGCCTCCTAGTGGATGGAAACAGGTATATAAATTTTGAACTGCAATCTAAATTTGCTTCCCAGATAGATGCCAAGTCAACCAAATGACCAGGAAAGAAGGGGAGCATGAACTATTTTTTTTTTTTGTATTAGTTTTAATACCTTGCTCCTATATGTTATCTTGACATGATCATGTTGTTCAGTAATATGATAAAGAAAAACTGAGGTTCAGGATTTCAGTTAATGTTAATCTACCCAGAATTTTCATTTTATAATGAATGAACTGAATAGCTAATCATACTGCTAACATCTCTTAAAGTCAATGTATGGGATCATTTTATTCAAGAATTTAATATTGGTCATTTTGCTTTCCTTAAAGATTGTACAGAAAATCATTTCAATAATCAATACTTAATCTTCACCCCTACTGATTCCTGGAGATGATGTAAAGCTGTTCTGCGTAACCTGTATAGCATTATGCACCTAATAAAGAAGTCTTCCCCAAAGTTACATGCTCTAGTCTATTCTTTTCTAACAAATAACTCCACTCCTGTCAAGAATTTTAGAATGAGGGAATTGTGGATAACTTGTCCTTGTATATTTTATGGAGCACCTTCCCAATGAGTAATGCTTTTATGATGAAGACATATCTCCAATTATTCAGGAGCACTTGATCCACATCAATTTTCATAGTTTGTATACCAAGGTATTTTAAGGTTTTCCTTTACCTGTGTCTGCAAACTATTCTGATTTATGCATTCTCTACTACTGACTTCTTCACACGTTCCCTATGAAGATTCTACCAATAACCATAAAGTGATTTAATCTATGAATCATTTTGTGGGCCAAGTCTTGGATGGATCACTTTAGTCTAGTGTTATGACAGTTATATCTAAATGCAATTATCAATTTGTGCAACAAGCCTGCAGCTCCACCTATCCACATAAGTAGTATTCAGATATTAATTATAAAAAGTTGCTTATCTACTTCAATAGTTCAATTAATATTGCTAAATAAAAGTATATTTCCACAAGGTATGGTGCTAGTTCAGTTTTAAGAATATTTTTTAAGTCTTCAGGAATTCTTTATTTCCATTGAATATTATGACTAATATACAAACTGTAACAAAAGTCTGGACCCATATAATTTTTATTGTAAATATTCAAAGTGTCTTTAATCTACTTCTATGCACTTGTTAATTTTGTTATTTAAGGATGTGATAACACTTTACTCAAGAACAGTTTAATGTTATTTCACCCTTGTTGGATGTTAGCTTTTAGCTCAACAACTGTTCTAAGCCTATTGTAGACAATACTATTCAGCTGACCCCAAAGAAAAAAAAATCTAAAGTCAAGTCTGGGCTTTCATTTGGTTGTCTTTGTCCTATCAATTTTCCATGAAAATTGTTGTCCAACTAGTAGTGCATACATTAGTAAATTATATGGGGGTGGACTCTTGTATATTGAACCAACAAGGATCTGCAGTCTTCTAACTTTGCACATGGTTTTCATTTGGCATCCTAGGTTAATTAATTAGAGCGCTTTTGGACTTTCCAATTACAGGTGTCTATTTTCACTAAAAAATGTCATCTACTGCATTTTTTTGTCACCTGTTTTTATTATCACACCCAAACTATGAAAGAACAAAAAAATCAACTTTACCACTGAGGCATCAGCATTGAAAGGGACGTTAACATGTCTCTCTGACCGATAGATGGCAATTGGGATTTCTCCGGTTGTGGATGACAACAGCTGATATAGTTCTCCATATGTATTTAGTCTGTTCAACGTGCTTTTTCGAATTCTTATCTATAGAAAACAAAATAAAAAGATACAGCATCTAAACTGTGTACAACATCTATCACTGATTAATCTAGAAAAACTTTTTTAAAAGTTGTTTTAAATTTATCCTCACTTCACAAAAGCCTTAGGCATTGCTAAAAGATGCTATAATTCAAAAAAGGGCTCTTAAAGAAATCACAACTAACACAAAAAAATTATCAAAAATTGTCCATTCTTCAAAGAAAAATTAACAGAAATGTTACTACCTCGTGATTTCCTTCCCCCTGTGTAGTATACTGGCTGGACAGTGGAGGGACTGATAAACTTATTGTTAACAGGCTTTGTCATGTACATGTCATTGTACAGTTATAAATATAATTTATGGGCAGAGTGCAGTGGCCCCTTACCTCCCTTGCTCGATCGCTCATCCTTAATGCAGCTATGACTTCATTAATTTCAAACCAAACAAACCCCTAAATACAACACAAAGCAGCCGTTCTTTTCTGGGCTCTGGGACATTCCAATGAAGTATAGATACAAGAACTCTGTATTAAAAGATTCTTTTTTTAAAAATCTACACAAATAAACTTCATATAAAAGGAAATGTGTCAACATTACAATGAAAGAAACGGCAGAATGAATTACCTCCCCTTATGTAGCATTTTTCTTTGATTTACATAAACAGTGCATTTGAATATGAGGTAGAAAGTACATCTTTATTACCAAATATAAACATGTTAACCCTTGAGCAACAGTGCATGTAAATATATGTAGTGTTCTCCCTGCCATTATTGGGGGGGGGGTCGGGTAGTGCACGTGTCCAACTATTTAAAAAAATTTTTTTCAATTAAATATCTTGCTCATGTGGTGGGTACTGGGGACTGTGATTGCTGCAGCTTAAGAGTTAATGTCAAAATTAAATCTAGCACACTGCGCAAACAGCTGATAGTGGTAGACATTAAATAACATCAAAGAAAAGGTGAAAAAAATGAATTTGATTTAGTAGTAAATTAAATGACTTCTGGATAACCCAAAAATTCAGTAGTAATTTAACTATTGAAAGAACTTGGTGAGAAATGCTGTGCTAAAGATAACAAGCAGCACAGTCTACTACTTACACTTGATAAATGTCCAGAATTGTCTGCATGGTCTATTCCGAGTAGGAGTCGCATGAATGCAATCAGATATCCCTTCTGGAATGTCTGCAGGAGTAAAATACAGATGATTAGCGTGGCCTCTAGTAAAAACTTAACAACGAGCCCTACACATTTCTAAATATAAATTTATTCACTTGGCTGGTTGTAACCAGAACATGTTACTTTAATGTTGACTTCTTAGGGACCAATGAAAACAAACCACCAATGGAGGATGGGGACAGGCTGGTTCCAGCTAGAGCACCAGCACTTTAGAAAAGTTTGCAAGAATGACTGACCGAGTGGGGAGCCATTACCAACAATAAGTTTGTTTTTGTAAATTCTCAATAAGTCTGACTATAGGATGGGAGAACATAATTTTAAACTCTTCAATACAAGATGCTAGGCACCAATGTTAATCTAATACATATATTAAAGTGTTTGTTCGTTATTCTTTCGCTGCCAAACCATAGCATCTAGAGGCCCCAAATTTTGGTGTAGATACTTCAGAATCTGGTCAAGGTTTTAATTAGCTATGACAAGTTGGCCTTGAAGGCCATTTTGGGGCCGCCAAAGGCTGCTTTTCAAAAGCCTTAAAAATTATTAGACTTAGTTCACTGCACTCATTCAAAACAGGCGACCTATCAGCCTCAAATTATAATGAAGGTTCCTCAGGATCAAAGGGTACCAGAGCCTGACCCCAAAGACCAGCTTTCAAGGTTCAGTTACTACAGCTTCATGCTGCTCAGGCTCAGAAGTGACCGCAGATTTCAATTTTTCAACAGTCTGTCTTGAAAGCCATCAATGGCAGGTTTTGATATACATGGTACAATTTTGAGAAGCCCCATATTGATCAGGTACTTTTTCAAGTCAGCTGAAACAACCATTATGCAATTTTAAAAAGCCCCTTTGAATTCAAGAGAATCCAGTTCCCTGTAGTACTCAGCTTTGTTATGACCATCAGTAAAGCACAGGGCCAATCATTGAAAGGTGTTGGCAGACACTAAAATCTGTTTAGCTTTTCACCCCTTGGAAAATAAAAACGGTCTATGAAGAGGCTCTTATGGAACAAAGTTTACAGAATGTTAAGAAATGTATCACTAGCATCGATTCAATGCTCATTCAATGATTGTTTGTTTAAACAAATAAAATTTCTGCTTTTAAAATTGATATAAAACCTTTTTTTAATAAAAGCCATTTTTTTTGCCTGTGCAGTGCTGGGTGGTACTCAAGATACTTCAAGATACTTCCAAGTGCCATCCATTAGAACTAAAAATAGGAAAGTCTGAATGCAGTTTTGAAGTTCACTTTCTATTTATATTATAAAATTACCTGATACAGAAGTGTATCCAGCATGCTGGCACTGAACACCCATCCTGCAGCAAATGGTAGCCGGAACATATGCGCCATGTTGGAGAAAAATGTTTCCCGAATATCCTAAGAGGAAAATATAAAGATTACATAAGAAAATTAACATTCAAACCAAACAGAAGTGAAAAATCTCGATTTGTGAGAAAGCATCAGAACAGATTAACAAGATAAACATTTATTTAGAATAGTTTTTTTTTTTTTTTTTTGCTAAATGAATAACAATAGGCAAGTGTGTGTGGGTGTGTTCAGGTAACCTCGGGCTTCCAAATGATAAACTGTTGCTATCAGTGTTTGTAAACACTAGGGACATCCAACTGCCATAATCGTTTCTAACCAGGTTTCATTAAGTTTCTTACATATTCAGGTAACCTCAGCTTGAAAAATTCTATAAACATTTTGAAAATTCTTTATATAACTTTTTTTCCCCCTGGAAATTAAAACAACAAAACTTTCAGGTAAGAAATGGTAAATAATTTTTGCTAAAATTTGAGAAATGTGGGTTTTATGCTGAATGTACAACTTTGGCAGGTGGATGGATGAAGCACCAGCACTCACCTTCTCAAGTTTTGATATCATCTGAGCATAGCTGTCTCGAGCTTTGAAACTCATGAATCTCATATTTGAAGCTTGGTTTAGCTCTGTCAAGATGTTGGCACTTGGAAACAATCTAGAAAAAAAAAGGTGGTAATTGAGTTTGTGAGGTCTATTTTGGGGGGAGCTGTAGGACTTAAAAAAAAAATTTTCTATTAAATTCACCTGATTACTAAAGTCCAAAGTAAAGGTTAGAGACCAAGTACCGATTTGTCCTGGGGGGTCTGCTTGATTTCTCTCACCTGTGCATCTCCCCATCCAAACAAAAGAGGCTGGAACCTAAACAAATCCAGCATCAAGGGAAATGGCTACAAACCAAATGAAGCCCTGTTGGTGACTTATTCCCGTAACTCTGACAAACACCACATTATAAGGCTTTCATTACCCCTTAAATGATCCTATTTTTTATTGATGTTTCAGCAAACTTTCCCTGTTGTCCTGGCAAAGACCATTTGGTTGCACTGCTATTTAAATTAAATGCTTGTTACAATGGCCATCATGACAACAGGGTAGTAGTTTTGAATACTCTGGCAATAGTCAAGCAAAACACAATGGCACCACTACAACGAATTCTTATTATATTGAAAAGAGCTTCAGAAAAGAATTGAGGGAATATTATGAGTATGAAATGCAACAAACAAACAATTAATTTGAGCTGCTAGGCAAATATTAATGAAAATATAAAGTGCAGAAGTAAAGAAATTCTAATTCTATCGTATACAGGATGTTGACTTATCGGGGGGGGGGGGCACTGAACCGCTACTGTTTGGCATACCTCCATCCTGGTTTCTTCTCGCTCTTTTGCCTGGCTCCCACATCTAAAAAATCAGGGGAAGTCCTGTGCTTTGACTACTACTCAAAAGACCCCGCACCTAGTTCATGCTGTGAGATGTCCTTAGACCTGGAGAGTCAGGGCAGGTTTTACCAAGATGACTATGATTAGGCATTAAATAATGAGACTGCTAAACAACAGATATTACAGCTAGTTAATCCTTAAGAGGAACATATCTGATCAGCTGTCAACAGTTATTATTAATACTTTTGTGTCATAATTACTGTTCAGCTAAGATTTCAGTAATAGAATTTTGAATGATTGGAATGAAATAAATATAGCTAATGGCCATTGTATAAACAGAGTTAAAAAGAGCTGATAAATATTTCTCTCATGTGGGCCTTTTGTGTATGTCATGATGGCTTTTAACAACAAGGTAACTTCAGATAAAAAATACTTACTTGAAAATCTGCTGGATGGCTATGAGTGTTTCTGTGTCTGTCAAAATCTCCTCATCAACACTTTTCCACATCTCCCTTTTAGCAATCACAATCTGATTGGCTTTTGTTATTCCAGCACGCAACAAGTCATCAACACTAACATAAACCATGGAGAGAGACAACAAGTGTGTTTAATGTATGTACTTGCCAATTTTTTCAGTGACTACATATGAAATCTGCAGATAACTTTGTAAATCATCCAATAATATAATGCTACAGAAACTCACAATTGGCTGTGATCGTTAAATGTCTTCCAATCTTTAAAATTTAAACCCAAGGTGATTTCTTTTTCTACCATGGCTCAGTATTTTAGTGTTTCATATTTTTGTTTCTTTGAGCATTTTATTTCATCTGCCTTTGTAATTTGATACCCAAACATTCTGAAGTAATTGACAACAATCAGAACCCAAATGAGTCTTTGTAGTGTTGCATTGTGGGAAACCTTTCCAAATTATCTGCAGATAAAAAGATTCAGACCGTCTACACAGCCAAACTAATAGTAAACATTATAATCCAACACAATTAAGACACTTGAAGAATATGAAGAACTTTTTACCTTTAGTTTTCATGTTCTGAAATATGCAAAATACAGTTTCAATAATAAAATATGCATATAAATGCTTTTGAAAGTTTTCAATAAAACTAAGATTAATATAAAAAGTTTTTCTTAAGTAAAGGTATTAAAAAATGGAAGACTTCACTGTAATTTCATCTTGTATACATATGTAGACCCTGACCAAGAACAGATTACTACAACAACAGTTAAAGTTTTGCAAGTGAAACTGTAAAACATTTACATTAATGGATCAATGGTTTCTGTTATCAAAATCTCTAAAAGTTATCTTTCCTGTCATTTAAAGCACCACAATAATTTAAAAATCTATAGTAATTATTTCATCATTGTTGTTGTCACCCTCATTTTCTCACTGTTCAGAAAACATTGTACATGGTGATATTTAGGCTTGTAGAATTTGAGGATTCCACTACCAGCTTCAGACATTTGCTAATAAATCTATCTCAGATGTTTTAGAATTAATTCTTTCCAAAAATTTATTTAATCCTCTCAAAGTTGAGTTAAAATGTAGCTACAGTTTATAATGTTTATCAACATCATGATATTTCCTGCATACAGAGAGAATTATTCATAAACTCCACTCTTGGTTGTCCAGAGCCAATTGGAAAAAATGAAAGAGTCATATCATCAGCAGCTACGAAGAGCAGTCATGCAAAGACCATAAATGAGTTTTAACGCATAATTTGAGTTAAAGGAAGAAAGATTTTTTGATCAAATTATTATTTTAAATGTTTTTTTTATTTACTTAACAACAGGATAGAAAATGATGATCCATTTTTTATCTCCCTTGAATATACATGGTGTATTTATTTAATGTTGCTTACATTTGGATGACTTGTTTTTTTTTTAGAAACCTAAAAAGGGGAGGAGGCCTGCTAATTCCTTAAAAATAAATTCCTTTATGGAGGAGGTCCAAATAGAAATGGTTGGTTAAGGCATTTTCCATTACCTAATTGAGAGTAGATAAAACTAAGTAAATAAGCCGTTTCAGGGAAACTTTCCTTATTGCCATCTTCAGGGTTTGGCCCCAAGGAAGATTTTTGGTGCCTAGGGATGTAAAGCTGCAATAGATACATGGTCTTGAATCCGTGCCCTGTTGGTTGATAGGTTTTCCTTTTTTAGCCAGTTTTTTGATCAACCCTGCACCACCAGAATAACTACTGTACTCCAGAATAGATCTCCAAAAGCTAAGGTTCATTAGTTTCTGGTAGTAAGGTGATTAAAAACGTCCAAACCAACCCCATACATCCTGTAAACAATACATAACCAATAACCTTGTTCTTATCTGGAAATCTAGATGAGATGTAATTCTGTGAAGTGGCAAAGAAACAAGCTAAAACAACAGTTCTTACTTTGTTATGGTCCCCTTCATCCAGTAAACTAATGGGAAGTGCACAATCATGTCTAAGAATCTTCCATCAGGCCTATAAAAAAGCAACATTGTACTGAGCTGTTCTATTGTAAAGCTTTCATTACACAATAGTACATCAGTTTTTATCTCCCTTAGACCACTTAGAAACACCAGTTGGTATTTGTTGAAATGGATATATATTTAGTCACCATAATGAAAAAATGTGTGGAGCAGTTTACAGATGTCATTACACAGGGTTATGTTAATGAGGTAGGATGTAGCACCTTGCAGAGTATTACAGATTTGTCATTATAAAGAATTATGTTGATTAAGAAGACAGATACACCCCAGGTTGTACACAGAGGGCTGCTAACACACACACACACAATGAATATCCGTTTCTTTTTATCATAAGTTCCCATTTTAAGGTAACACTTTATGATTTTACCAATTAATAGTAATAATAATAATAGAAAACAAAGACTAGTATAATTTCCTAATGTATTTGCTCAAGATATTCCAGAACTCTGTTAATATGCTTCACCTTTTTTACCACCTTATATATACCATTTTAAAGTATTTACTAATACTATTATTATTAATTTACATTTTTCATGCTCTACACAATATGAACAGAAGCCATTTGAGGGGCGCAGAGCTCTCCCGCTGCACTGGTTTTGACAACAGTCAATATACCAAACTAGCTTCTGTTTATATGATGGCTGTTCCTATTTTGTTTACTTGCTGCCACTTTATTATTGGCCACAATCACAGAAATTACCAAAAAAACAACCGCAGCAGACCAGTGGTTACTTAAGCCTAGAATCCCCAAGAGTCAAACAAACCATCAGACAATGAATTCCCCACAAGCGATTTTAAATGGCTTCTGCAAAACAGAAGTAATTAAAGCAGATGTCCAATGACCATGTCCCTGGAGGTATCATGGTCGTCCCTAACTGAATAAACTAAACAAAGTGTCTGAAACAAATGCCATAAAATCCCCTCAATAATAAACCATCAGTGACCATATTTTATACTATCTCAAGAGTGGTCATTAGATAAATAAGGGGGTTGGAATTATTTACAGAATCACTGGATCTATTAGGATTTGCTGAGGTCTTAGTTATCGATCCTGGGTCTCTTTGGAGTGCTGACAACCTTAATGGCCATCAGACATTTTTAACCCTCTATATGCCACATGGGTTTTTACTCATGCCCACACCAAGGGTCACTGGCTAGTTAAGTGTTTGTGTTGGATCAGCTGTATGTTTAGTTTAGTCAAAAATTGTAATGAAAACCATGTGGAGTTGGAGTGATGTCGATTTATTAGGGTTATTAATGAGGATTAGCCACTGTGCTGAGCAATAGAATTTTGAAGGGTAGCACCCAAATGGTATGCAGAGGGTTAATGGTTTTATTTGGCCATTTGGACAGGTTATTTCCTGTTCAGTTAGTGAACTAAGTTGCTTCTGTAATAAATGTAGTCCAAAATTACCCCAGATGTATTTTACGGTTTAACAATGTATCACAGGTACAAAAGATTCAGAGGGTAACTACTACTACTACTACTGTACGCTACATTATAAAAAGTAATTTAAATTATGCGATGTGCTAGCAGCAGTTCAACTCATGGCTTCATGGGATAAAGATGAAGTCTTACTCATGCTCCAGCATCATAATGATAGGACGGAGAGACAGCCGATCGAGGAAGTGCAGCCTGAGTGGCACCACAAAGTTGTAGATGCCACTAGTAGCATGCTCAGCTGCCAGGATAATCAGCTGCTGATGCCAACGGTGGTCCCTTGCGTTCTTGAAATTACAGTGTGGACAATCCTGCAAGAACAATTGTCAAAGATAAACCAGCTTCTAGATGCCATACAAGCCCACCCAAATTTTAAAATCCCAAGACAGTAACGCTCACGGTCCAGTGTTGGAAGAGACTAATCTGAAAAAGAATTTCACTACAGCTGTAGAAAACAGAAAACAGTCTCTAGATTTTCCTCAGCATCAATATAATTTTAACTGCTTTTCTTTCAGTCTAGTAACCAGAAAGCAGAAGGAACTGTCAGAGTGTTTGAGATTTAGAATGTTCTAAAGGATTTCAAATTTAAAAAATATAAATATAAATTCTCCCAAAAACAACAAAAAAGCACAAACAGTTATTGCACATCTACTATGGGAAGGATGTAGTAGAGTCAGCTGAAGAATGAACAAGTATCAAATCATTTGTAATTGGAGAGAGTTATTTCCCTTATCCAGGTATAAAACTACACTGAATACCATAGCAACATAAAATTATGAATAGAAGGAAAATAGCCAAGTTTCCACATATAATTTTATCATTCTTACCCTAATAGGAAAGAAAAAACAAACTTGGATAAAGTGATGGATTTGCTATTTAATCTTCTAATTTCTATGTAATCTCTACATTTTATTTTCCAACTGCTGAAAAGTGAATGTTCATCAATTCCGGCCATTAGTAGGAAGTTATAAACTCACAGGTTGTGACTGCTGATGAACTCCCACATATCCAAAGAGCTTACTTTTGACGGTATTTGTGCCTTACAGTTATTCACTTTGTTTTCTACAGATGGATCAGAAGCAGCCATAGGGAACGTGAAGATGCTAATGAGGAGGAGGAAGATATTGACTGGAAAGTAAATCATCGCCATACGGGCAGCACATCAGATCACTGCACAGAGAAAACAGGCTGACATTGTAGGATTCTGAATGCATGTAGCTAACAGAGCAATGTCGGCAGAAAGTGTCCCTTAATTCTGACATTAATAGAGCTGTGGTAAAAAGCAATAACCATCACAGCGTCCGTGCTTGGTGCTCATAGATTATAGAATCTTGGGACAGTCGAACTAAATGTTTGTTACTTCTGAAATACAGTAATAAGTGTACACTACTATTTTGCTTTCCCTGTATTTTCATCCCAGAATTTCCACAGAGGAGGAACCCCCTCTCAGCCCACCTTTCCTCAAAATGGCAATCAACCAGGAAAAACTTATTTCCTTTCTTCAGACCTATAGTGTGTTGGTCAGAGACATAAAGCTTAAGGATGGCCTAGAAAGAAAACAATGGCCAGCTATAAATACTTATTTTAAAAAACTCTCTCTCTGTTATTCCATTTATTTATTTATTTTCCTAGTAAGTGTATAGAAAATTTTCCCAAATTCCCCATCAGGCTCTCATAACTATGACAACAATGTCAAGTGAGCCAACTTTATGGAGATAACATCTTTGATGTGCATTTTAACCTCCTCGGATTTAAAACGGCACCAGGTGATGGTTCCAAAATCACATCTGTAAAACAAACTAACTGGAACCTGCGCAAGAATGTTTGTTGACCACTTACTGTACCCCACTGCAAGCAACACAATGGCCGATCTCTGATCAGATGACAGAAGGTCTTTCTGGCTCCCAGATAGGGCACAACTGGAGGAACTCCAATATAGAATCTGCCAGAAAACACAAAACAGCAACAATAATTAACCCTTCCTAAGAGTGTGGACTCCTGAAGACCTATAATTTAGTGAGGTACTTATTTTGTGATTATAAAAGACTATCAAATCTTATAAATCAAAATCGTTATTATATTGCATATATTATTCTTGTAATTTATCACTCATTTATTTTGATTAACCCTGCCACCACCACCAAGCTTTAACTACAGAAGGTGTGTTGATTTTTCAATATTTGAAGTGACTGCACACAGTCTGAGTCTCCCCGATAACTTGGAAAAAAAATTTCCCACAATCCAACACTACGAAAACTCATAACTGCCTACAAGTAGTTGGTGAGATGTCTGCCAATCTTCAAGCGTGGATCCAAGTCTAATTGTTTTTTTTTTTTTTTTTTTCCTTTGAGCATTTTACTTCATTAACCATATTAAGTCGGTAATTTATCACCGGGAAGCAACCACCGACGAACACGCGAGCGAGCTTTAACAGATTTCAATTATGGAAGGGTCTTCTAGATCATCAGCAGAGAAGAAACCCCCAATTCGGACACGGACACACGCGCCCAACCTGAGAAACAGAACAACGACAAGACTGCAGAAAGAAATTCTATGCTTCAGCTTTAAAGAAAACGTTGCCAGAAAGCTCGCTACCAGATGATGACAGCTTTGACTCTGCATAGCTACAGGCTAAAACAAGACCACCCTTGATTTTTTGGTGAGCCATATCCTTTTCAAAGTCACAATACTAGAAACTATCGACCATTAATATAAAATATAAAATACACATATAAAAAAACGAATTATATTTATACTAATATAATAAAAAAAAAATATTGCATGTAATTGTGTAAAACTTTAGGATATCCAGTCTCTCTCCTCTTTTCAATAAGGAATTACTACAACATTAACGTAACACACAAGCCAGCGATTTAAAACTGAATAAGGGTAGTAACTTGCATTGGTCTTACTCAGATCATCTTCATCTTCAGTATCAGAATGAAACAAAATAACAAGCTCTTAATGGAGTACCGAAAAAGATGTTTGCTTCTCTTCTCGGTGTACCTCTAAAACTGCCTTGATGACTAGATTTCGAAATGACTACATTTAATGTCTATTCACAATCACAAATAAATAAAATTATTACTTATGAGAGATTAGCTAGTTGGGCCAAACTTAAACTGGAAACACAAACCAGTTGAACTGCTTTTTTCTTCTAAACCAGAATGGTGAAAAAATGAAATGTGAAAGGAACCAGTCAAAAACATAACCAATTCATGGTTCAACTGCTTCTGTTTCCTCTTCTAATTCGGGAAAGAGAATCCGGTAAAATAAGAGAGGCAGCTTGTGATAGATTAGTCAAAAAATGACATTGGTGCAGCTCTACGACTATACAAAACCGAAAACATTTAGAAATCCTGGCTTCGGTAAACAAACGCTCAACTCGAGCTGTACGGACGGGCTGAGGCGGCACTGGCTGCGCCATCAACACAAGTTACGGATGAACGAGCTTTTTGTGGCCTCAGGTTCGTACCATCGCTAAAAAAAGGGCAAACACGACAGGGGAGACATCACGGCGACCACTACAACAATATTTTCAAAGGACGAGTGTCACCCTGTTTACTTTGATGGTTAATGTTTACAGCTTTGTATAAAGTCAGTGGTATACAACAAAGAATGAAAATTTGCAATGTTTGGCATAAATATTATTTTGTTTGTTGAAATATCGCTTGACAATGGTATAATGGTCGTGGTCAGACTGGACTGTGTTTGTGAACTTCCTGGATAAAAAGTAAACTGAAGCATCAGATATCCAGAGTAGAGCAGAGCAGATGGCCCCATAATGCAGTTTCACTTCCTGTGAGAGATAAAGACAATCTGCACTGAAGCAAGAATCCACGTCAGATTATGTCCCACGATTTGAATTACTGTGCCCATGATGTTATTTTCTAAGAGAAAAATCAACAGGTGAAACGTTCTTTCCTACAAGCTGCCCCATTCAGACTAGGAGAAAAAGCTTCAGTTGTCTTAAATGTATGGGGCCCTTCATTTAAAGAAGAAAAACAAAATCCTTTTACAACCAAAACCGCAGCCAGTATATTGGATTTAATTTTACTTTGAAACTCTTTCTTACAAGATGATTTCTTCTTTTATTTATAATCAACAAGGAAAGTTGGTGTGGAAGCTGGAGAACTTAGTCCCATTGTTGAAAGACGTAGGATTTAGAATATTTTACTTCCAACAATTACAATGGGTAAAACATTCAATGAACCAACAACATGACTACGGTTCTCTCTTTCATATACCAATGCTTACAAGGGAGACAACCCTAGTGTTATGGTTTTCTGTTGGGAAACATTGCCAATCCTGTGTCACATGGGAGCCAGCAAATCTAACAACAACAGGGAAATTACTATCAACACTCTTCCCTTCTAAGATGTGGCAGGAAACCCACATAGCTGGCTGGTAAAGGAAACCGGGCCTAACCAAGCTGGTGAACTCGGGTCCATACTTTGCTGTACGTACATCTGGTGGCACTGCCTGCAGGTGAGGCCACGGAGTAGCTAACTAAAGTAAAAAATATCTGACTTGCTTTCCCATTCCCAACATTCTGTAGGCAAGCCCCTACAAGAAAACCCCAAAAAATATCACAAGATGTGGATTTCATGGTGCTTTTCAAATAGTCCACTGTCGTCACGCTCGAGAGTGCATGTCGACAACAAACGGACTGGAGAGAAGATTAGCCCGTTGAGGAGTGTGCCAGTATATCTGAGCATGCGTAACAAACGGACTGGAGAGAAGATTAGCCCGTTGAGGAGTGTGCCAGTATATCTGAGCATGCGTACAGGTTACCTGCAGAATGACTTTATTTTTTAAATTTCTATTGATTATCTGAAATACAAGTCATTGTCAGAAAATAACTTTATTGAAAGTAATCACAGCCGTAGCCCTTTACAATGGAAATATTTGTATTGCTCCAATTCCATGGGATTTGCATTAAGCCTAAGCTTGACTAAATATACAGTAACCAGGTAAAATCTGATGAGGTATGACAGCCACCTTTCACAGGTTACAGATAAACTTGGCGAGGAATTTCAGTGGATACTGTAAGAGTAAGGTTAATTCACACACACTATTCAGGAGAGATTATACTCTTTAAAAGTGAACCTATTTTAACACCTGACACAGTTTGCATTCCAGTAACTGATTTGACAAACCAGGCTACACCATGACAAAATACCTCTGTCACTGTCTACCTCTGTCGCGGCAACACACCTACATTTAGGACCATAAGCTTTTGCTGAAACAGGGAAATGTTAACTAAAATACTGCAGTTACGCTACATCTAATTAGCTTCTGGCTCATCCCTGAAAATCTTCCACAGACAGCACCAACTTTTATATTGGTGAGAAGAAAAAAATTTAATAATAATAATAGAGAGAGAGAGAGAGTCCATTTCTTCCTTGCATTTTTTGACTTGAAGACTAAAAACAAAAATATGAGATCCAAACTGCAGGTAACTGTTTTACTCAGCTTCTTTCAGTTATCACTACCATTTCTAGAGCAACACTTATTACACAGACGCAAATCAGTCGTCTATATTAGCTACCACTCGGGCTATATCTGCTTTTCAAATGGTTAGTTGGTTCGGCCATATTAGTTTATGCCCCAAGTTCTTAAACGCAGCACATTATCTACATAATTCTCATCGATGTTTCTCTCAAATAAATAACATCAAAGTAAAGACAATAATGAATCACCGGATGGGTTCAATAAACGCAGAAAGATTAAAAGTGATGGATTTTCCCGGTCTCGGGTTTGTTTACAGCTGCAAACTGAACAATTTATCTGGTTGTTCACATTTGCCAATACTAGGGAGACAGGTGTAATTGGGGAAAAGTATCGGCATGCCTTGATAACAGAAATTTTCTTTTTCATTAACAATTCTAAATGAACAAAATAACCAGTAAAAGTGGAGTATTAGTAATCCAAACATTAGTGGGAGAGAACAGAAAATAAAAGAAGTTGTCCCACTTTACATGTACAACAGGTCGCTTCATCTTCTAATGCCATTACCTTCTCCTAACACATTCAAGTTTCTGGATATAGCTGGATTTATATTTCCTTAGGGATTAATTCCCACAGCCTTACCGTTATCCTTACTGTAGCAGGAATGTTTTCGTTTAAATCGTTTTAAAATTTCAGATAAGGCAACATTACTTTCACTTAGAGTAGTTTTACACATCATGCAAAAAGATTTTTAAAAAAACCTTTTAACAATCTCACCTTTCCTGTCCAAAATCGTGATAGTTTTTCAGCAGCACGTTATCTGGTGAAGATGGTGTTGGAGGAGTAGAAGGGACCTGAACATAATCTAAATTTATATCACTGGTATCGACCTCAGTTTCACTTTCTTCTTTTATTGGTTCACAAGGTGGACTAATCAAATGAGCTGTCATGTTGCGGCCATGGAACTGTATTGTCTCATCATCAGAGTCATCTTCATCATCTGTCAGATTCTGAATTTCTGTAGCAAAGTCACCTGGAGAAAGAACATCGATAATCTGCCATTAGGCGGGTGATGAAGAAAGACATAGCTCACCAAAGTTTTCCTGTGTAACCTATATATATATATATATCATTAACAGACTACAAAGTGTTAAAAGCATGGAGGAGTCATAATTAGATAAAACAATAGTTAAATACAGTATTTATTTATAATTATGCAAGAATACTGAAGTAGCATTTTTTATATGTAAAGGATGTGGTTGTTAAATCTTCCCTAAGTATTGTATTGTGAATTTTTAACAAACTGATCCACATGGTGTTCCATTCTTAATGTTGTATTTCTTTTTAAGTTTCTTATAAACTTAAGCTCTGTTTTGTTTGATCAAAACATCTCATTGCGCACTTAGAAGAATAAAAAGACATATATATATATATATACAAACAACATCACTGAAACAATGATAGCAAATCAGCCTGTCCTCGAGGAATAAAGCAAATAGATGCGAATGCAGAGCTTTCACAAGCAACTTCCTTCCCCTTCGCTATCTCCGCTAAACAAATTTACTATGGATATTTCAGGTTTCTAGCAAAAGATGGCACTGTTAGAAGTCGTACAGTGAAACCACAGGTTTGGTGTTTTGTTGTATCATCCGTAAGTCCAAATTTTTGTTATTTTTTGATAAGTCTACAACATCTCCACGGTAGAACCTCGGAGGCTGAACGCTGCTGATTTATTAAGTGCACTGGTTAAGTTTCACGCACCGAAGACAAGTTTGTGCACATTGACCCGTAGAGCGTCAACGCCAGCACATCCAGCTTTATCTATTTTCACTCTCCGTCACTCAAATTACAAACTTTTTGCTTGTTTTTTTTTTCTTCAAATTCCACCCAAGGTCTCTGCATCCGCAGAGCTCCTCGTGCACGAAAAGAAATTTACTTTACAGTGCACTCAAAGACAGACAGACAGACGACGACGACGACGACAAACAGAATCATGGACTCACTGAAGAGATGTTACACAGTTCATGTGGACATCAATTTACCAGGGAATGTTGTCACGCTGCTAAAATCACTAACTGTTGGAAAATGACACCTGCAGGATATGTTTGTTCATTTTTGTCCAAATATCCTCCTTTACACCTAATGGATTATTTCACCGGTGACTAGGCAACCACAGCTGGCAGTATAGTGGACAGGGAGTTTCTTATTCATGATAAAAGCTGCACAAGATCAAAAGCTTGCATACAAGTTTTCTGCTTTTGTTCGTTGAGTTGATAAATGAAAACAGATTCCATTGCAAGTGATATTAGTTACACTGGACCCTGTCAACATGGCCCACAGAAGGGCTCTCATTAAAATGTATTTTGCACAAGACAGGTGGTCTTTTTCATACAGGAGAGTGTAAAATTTACATTGGTCTTCATAGCTCCCCCTACCACAGAGTGTATTACACACACACGCGTTCCACAAAATTACCTGATAGAGTCCAGGTGAGTGCAAACCAATAAAGAAAACAGCAAAGGTTGCTGTTATAATCTTTCCGAGTCAGAAAATAACAAGGAGAGAGAGAGAGAAGAAAAAACCATCAAATTAACCTGTCAACACAATTTGATTGAATGAATGAATGTCACCATAAACAAACAAAAAATACAGGAAATGAAAGGTGATTAGATTCATTATTGCCATTAAAAGTGACTACACAAATGAAAATACCTGAGAGAGGGTTAGCTCGGAGTTTAGAGTTACATTTCCCAACTGCACAGATGCTTAAATTCAACAAATTTACTGTATGAAGGAAAAAAATCTAAGTGCAACATCAGGGATATTGAAATTTGGGATTTTTATCTTCTCGATTCTTGTCGTGATCAGCTGAAACATGCAGGTTTATCATGTGCAGCCATTTTAAAATCGTTAACTGTCCAGAAACTGGCTTCCATCTGCCTGCCTGTCAGTTGGCGAACAAAAGATTAGACAAAGCTAATTCAGAGTAAAGCCAAATTAACTTTTAATACAAACAGTTTTTTTTATTTACTTCTTCGTGATTACTGACACTGAATATAAAACACTATCCAAGTATTCTTCTGAAAAATAATACTTTAAAAGCCAGTTTTTGCTGTTGTTTTTTTTTTTTTTTAAATAAGCAAAATTTCTAATCCTCAAAAGTCAACAACAAAGATAGAAATAGTAATAATCTGCACTGGTTGGTTAAGCATTAACCGTTTCGCAGCGGCAGGCCACATGTTGTGGCTGCGATAACCTCATTGAAAACTGGTCGGCCCAGCACCGTGGCCTGCCAAACTTGTCGTGAAACGGCCAATTTGATTTGTTAATAGCAGTTTTTACAGCGTAATATGATGTAGAAAACCACTGCTTTCACACGCTACACACTGAAAAAACTTAGCAGAGAGAGTTACCATGTTGAAAAGTGTGAAGTTAGCACAGTGTATCTGTGGGCCATCAGTCACAGAAGTCCTGCAGTCTAGCCTCTGGACCACCATGCCACCCTACTGCAACCATTGAGAAAAGGTTGGCCAAGCAAGCATCAACATCTAACCTACAGAAGATCGTTGCAAGAATGCTGAAGACCGCTGACTCACTCAGCGGCTTAAATGTTATCCCTAACAGAAAGCACCAGCAACCGAAGAACTGTTAGAGAAATTGAAAGCTTCTGCAGCATTTCTACAGGTGCTAGCAGACCAATTTGACTAGCCAAGCAATTTGTCAGTTTACTTATTCCTAGCATGATAATTTTGTTTTTGTTTTTTTTCTTCATTTGCCTGTATTTCACTGCAAAGAAAAAATCACAGAGATTATTGCTGGTGCAGTTTGGATGAACTAACGCAGACAGAAATTAGTTTCTCAAGGTAGCCATTAGGGGCCTGAGTACATCAGTAGCCAAGAGCTAACTTACTTTTGGCACCCATAGTTGTTTCCCTTTCAAGGGCTGCTGGATCTATCTGGGAGTATTCTTCCTTTGTAACGCTGATGTAGTAGCAGATGTCTGAGTTTTTCAGAATGTAACCCGGCCCTGGGTTTAACTGTATTTTTGCATCTGATTTAATGGTGTCCTGAACAGCTACAAAACACACACCAAACCTGTTAACAAAAGAAAACCAACATCATTTCATTTGCATGTCTGAAGTGCTGACAACTAAAACTGGTCAGGGAAAGTTAGAACAGACTGTCGCAGACGAGGAACTGTTTGGTTACAACAGTCAAACGTTAAAACCAACATCAGAGGGGGTAAAGAAATTACCTCAATTAGACTAAGAGCATCACAGCAAGAAACTTACCAGATACCAGCAGCAGTAACATTCCACCAACCCCTCCTTCACCAACTATCTAAATAAGGTTAGCTGGACCCATCATCGAAGGAAACCAAAACAGTTCTCACTCTTTAAAAACTGGAATCATATGCCACAATATTTTTCTATGCCATTCTTTAATTTTATATTGGGAATTACTGAACTTTCAATCGTGTAAAGTTACAAGCATTTACGCTATAGAATTAGCAACATATGAAGGATAGAAACCTAATGTTATTTATCTATTTTAAGATATGGGAAAAAAAAGTCTGATGGTTTGTTAAGCATTCATGCTGAATGAGAGAAATTACACTGCTGTTAAAAACTATTTGGGAGTATACAATTTTGGTTTTCTCTAAGAAAATTGAATTGATTCCTAATGTCTTGCCAAAAAGTTATGATGAGACTGTGTTACTTACCTCTCATGGGCATCTGCCGAGGCTTCAGCAAATGTTTTCTGAGCATAACGACTGAAGAACAAGCTGTTTTCCAGAATAATGTGATAAACTTCATTCCCAGAATGCCTTGCATATAGCTTCTGCCATTTCTTAGGAGCATTCGCCCCTTCTCTGTAAAAAACAAGTTATGCTAAGCAACTCAGTCTAAAACCTGGATGAGTATTCTGTGGTTAAAGGGCACACAATTATGTATCACAATAGTGCTAGCGATATTTATATATATATTTTAATTGTCTCAGTTTTAGTATATTACCAAAAATAGAACCTATCTAATGACAAACTGACCATGTCCAAAAAATTTCTCCTCCTCATCATCATCACAGGCACATTCCACAATGTGAAATACAAATAGCAAAATCTCATCATAACAGCAATGAGAGTAAACTGCCTGCTGCTGTAAGTCACATCAGCTCAGATTCTCTGTATCGATACTCCAGTTGCTGAACCTGGTCTCTCTGGATGTGCGAATGTTAATTTATGGAAAACTAGAAAAGGCAGACAAGCAAATTTGTAGTACACCTGCTGACAGATAACTTAGATAATAAACTTAAAGAAAGGTTTTAAGCCAGCCATATACCCACCAAATTTTTTTTTTTTTAACCTTAAACCATCTTAAAGTACTAGTTAGTATTTGTGTTGAATTGACTATATATCTAGGAGTTCTAATGCAAAACACTTTGGATTGATACAGATCTTGCAAGTCACAGCCCCTATGGCTCAACCTGTGCCGAGTAACACAGATTTGAGGAACAGTACCACAGGTGGTATGCAGAAGGTTAAACTCACTCAAAACTTTAAAATATTTTTTTAAGAAATGACTTTGTCATCATCTTTGCTGTTGTTGCTACTAATTTCCATACTGCTACCTTGCACTAAGCTAATATAGAGACAGTTAACAACACAAGAACGGAACGTTATTGGTGATGTACTATTTAGAGAAACTTGAGGGAGGGTTAAAGTCCTGGAAGGGCAGCAAACTGAACCAAGAGACCATGGGTTCAAATGCAGCTCAGGCCACTTGCACAATTAAAAAATTGAAGCACTCACCAAAACTTATCAGAGAACACTTAGCAGCAGGGAAACATTTCCAAATAACTTCATAATTATCTACTTTCAATCTACAGCGTAACGTAGTGTGCAAAGTGCAATTTTTCAACCTCGAGGCAAAAGTTGTAGGTATTCTCTGTTTCAGAGGCTTTTAAAACTTATCAATCGTTAATGAGAGAGAGTTTTTTTTTCAACAAAGCATAACCATGACAACAACTTACTCTCCTCTTGATGTGTGTAACAGGATTGTGACCAAGGTAGACATGCCGGGATACATACAGTTGTTGGCAAACAAAGCATATTTGTACTCATCCTCACACACCACACAGTCTAGTAACAAAAATAGAGAACAATGTTAAAAATAATATTAAATGTGTGCTCTTACTGCTGACATTCAAGCATTTGTCTTCTTTTTATCTGTACCTATAATATAGATTCCACATATTTAACCTTCCACAAGGGCCCAAGTTCAGTTCCCAGTTGCAGGCGGTTTTCTCCCACATCTAAAAATAAAAAGCTCTAGTGGAAATTTCACTCCCAAAGTTGAAGGCGTGAGCCCCTTGTGACACAGGGTAGATAACTACTGCCCTATACTACCTCACAAGGGTTGTCTCAAATGGAGAGGTTATCTCTATTGCTGAAACTGGATATACAACCCACACCAACAACCTTCCACAGCTGTTCATGGGATTTTTCTTTCTTTCTGCCCAATTCACATTCCAAATGTAGCATAAGCTTCAAACAGGCTAATAGTTAAAAGATTTAGTTGATGACATGGAATTTAAAGAAATCTAATGTGCCTGATTAAATAATAATAATAATAATAAAATAACTATTTTTAGTTTAATTCCAGACCAACAGATGGCATAAAATGACATTTTTACCTGTAATTTTTTCAAAATATTTTTGAAACAACAACAAAACAGTTCTTCCTCCTCTAAAAATGACACATTGTCTATAATCACTTTGCTATGATCATTCTGTCTGTGCAAATTATTTGCGCTTACACTTGGAACATGTATAAATTAGTGCAAAAAAAAAATATTGAAAAACACAAATTTTAATCAAAGAGCAGATTTTACATTTTACCTGTGTTTTCAGGTGTTCTGTACATTCAAATACTTGTAAAGGTACAACTGTACAACTACATAGGCTTGCGCTTCTGCAGCTCACCAGATGGCCATCTCTTCCTACAATCAGCTGCTTAAAACTGCCGTTAATGAAAGTGTGCATGCACAAAGGGTCATGGGGATTTTCTCCCTAAAACTTGCAGATTTTGCCACTTGCCTATGTGATTTCATGTAAAGCCACCCCTGTATATAGATTGCCAGTGTGACCTTAGAGATAAACCATGTTTACAGACACCTCTGCAGGTAAATTGACAATGTGTGGCAGCTCTGCAAGCTTACATAAGGGGGGGGGGTAATCAGAAGTGATGTCAGGGCATGGAAACCACACAGTAGCAAAATCTGCTAACTCTGGGAACGCATTTCCCATGACTGACCCCGTGTGCGCGCATGTTGTAGCTTAGCAGTTACAAAGGAACGGGCTCTGAAACTAGCTTTACTGAGATGTAAGGAAAGACGTGGAAATGAATGCAGGATATCTGCCTTCGTTTATTAGATGATCAGTACCAATGAGAACAGGACAACTCAAAGTAAAACTATAAGAAAGAATGCACTTTTCCCAAAATAGTTCTAGTTTCCGGCACCACTGGGGCTCGATGGAACACCACAGACGTTGTCAAAAGTATTTGGCCACCAGAACTTTCCTTCAAGCTAAGTATTCCCCCAGCATACCTGCAAACTTAACATGCATTTTGTTTTTCACTTCAAAAAGCTGAAGGTACTGCGGACACTTGGGTGCGAAGTCTCGAACGGCCCAGGATCGCAAAATTGTGTGATGGTCCTGTAACAAAAAGTTTTGGGTTTTTCTTTTAACCTGAGGCAGAAACAAACGAAAAACAAAACAAAACAGAAAAAAAACACTTGCAACTTAGGACAGTCGCGCTCAGGTGTATGGGCTGAAACCAAAATCTGGGGGGGGGGGGAGGAAAAAACAACTTGCAGCAGAAGCAGCATCGCTCAGGCTGAGACGTTACTACTACTCACTGCTGCCACCGGCACAGAAAAATCTTCCAATTCTGGTTTTGCACACAAAAGTCTCACCCTGAACAAAGTTGTTGCTGCTGCTGCTGCTGGGTGCATTGTTTAGATCATGGGAATTTTTACAGAGGTGGTCTCCCAGATCGATGGCCAGATTTACTTACAGGTCTGTGGCAGGGGGTCAAACCGCAATATCTAGGTGAGAGGAAACTAGTTCTCATTTACCCACGTGAACAAGCTAACCAGGAAGCGACGGGGGTGACGTACGTCACCTGCCAACACCCTGAATGAAAGGTACTCACAGCTTCTGTCCTGGCTCTTGTGTTTCGAGCTGCCAGAATAAAACAGGCCTCAGCATTTAAAATCCTATTATGAAAGACAGAAAAACAGACAACAGGAGACAAATTCATTCACAAAAATAATGTTTCTTTAAATGATACTAGAACTCCAAAGTTTAAGTTCTGTCCTTATATTTCTAAATTCTAAGGCAGATGTTTCTTTACATCAGAGTTTGATTTTCTGGAATTTTTTTTTTTTTTTTTCTGTCTTGCTGTATGAGCTTCGCCAGTGGTGTGGAAGGGTTAAATCACAATTTGGACCATGTAAGCTTTTCGCTGCGCCTGCACAATACTACGACAGTCTACAATATTCTGATGTACCCCTCCACCCACCTCGCCAATGTCGCCAATAATTACCTGGCACCATGGCTGGATTGTCCACCTATTCTCTGTTCCAATTAGCTTTTGTTAATTTGTCAGTTTAACCCATTTTTACCTAGACACACCTACATTAGCTGTGTTGGTAATATTTTGTTTGCTCTTCTCGTAAGAGCTCTAGAAGATTTGTGATACAGGTACGTGACCAGCAGAGAGAGAGCAGAGAAATTCCTTTCCGATGACTTCAAGACAGATGATGCAAACAGCAGTGCTGCAGCCAGTGATGAGGATCTGCCATGTGGTAGGTGGACAATCGCATCTGCAGCAGTTTATAAAATACATGGTCCACAAGTAAATAAAAAACCTGACAAAACAGTTAACACGTTTGGGGTCCCCCCCCTTCAGAGCGACTCTTCAGTCTGCATGTACTTATCGGTTCACCGTGACACTTGCCTGCATCGCTTCAGGTCAGCATCTTTCAGGGCAGAGCCCCTTATGTAGAGCACACGGTGGGACCATTTAGGGTCTTTCAGAATCACATGCATGCTGCTGGTCAGTTCCGCCGATGACAGCAGCAAAACCACGTAGCTCTGTAACAAAACAACAGAAAACAGTCAAGCAGCATCAGATTTCTCACAACCAAACACAGACTCCCTCACAGAGAAATAGGGGCAGGGGTTGGGGGCAAGAAAATTAGCAGGTGAACTACTACTGAATGCTAAATAAATCTATCCATCCGGAAGTATTTCCTTCCATCAATCATCCCATCTGGGTTGCTTTGTTGTTTTGTTGAAAAGGTCAAAGGCCACCAACGAGCTTGGACCTCTAGGTAAAACCCATATGATGATAAAACTTCCAACCTCTTTTAAAAAGCGATGTCCTGTTTAAGGGTCTATGGGAAATACATTGAAAACCTGAACCTCACAGGATCTGGGGGTCAGCCAAGTCCCTTGAGGTTACAAAAGCAGAACAAAAAAAATCACATATAATTAAAGTCAAGGAAAAAGAGAAAAGGGTGAGGAGTTAACTCAAGAGCAAAGTACCGCCATCAAGGAACCGGAAGTGTAAACAGAACTATCCAACTTGTGCTAGTTACTCCATTTATTGCATTGTGTGCGCCTCCCCCCACCATATCCTCTGAGCCACAATGCATCTCTGTTTGCTTTAGAGTGAAGTGCGCTGCTTCTCATAAAGGTGGAATTTTTCTGTATCCACCAGTTAAAAAGAGAGAGATGATCCAGCAAGCCTTTCTACAATTTTTCCAAATAATTCCCTTAAAAAAAAAAAGTTTTAAATTAGTTGTGAAGAATCCAAAACAATTTACCTCAAGCTCTGGATGAGCAAAAAACTCGTTCAAGAAATCCATCACGGTTTCGGTTGAAAGTCCAGGTGAGCAGACCACAACATGTTTGTTGTTTGTTGCTTCTCGCTGACTGTAGACTCCTCCTTCCCTCTGTCTTTCAATCCAAGTAGACCCAATGTTCTCGAGCTAAAGTAATTAACGTTATTCTGCTAGTTATGGCTGTGAGTGCTTCTAGCAAGACAATTTGTTTGTCGTCTTTACACAGAAATGCCTACGACTTAGTAGATTGTTCGACCTCTTCACAGTAAACAAATATACCAACCAAATTAAAAGGAATTCACATTCTACGCAACTAAAATACATAATTAGAAGTAAATCAAGCTAAAAAAGTGTCTACTGTAAAAAGCTGGCTGCTAAAACATTCTCTCCAGAAAATAAATAAACAGAATCAGTCAGTCTAGAGCTTCCTTTAACTGAAAGGTGGCATGGTAACAGTTAATCATATTATGTGACCATGCTGAACCAAGTAACTTAGAATTTTAATGACAGATTTGTTCTGGCCAATTTCAAGAGACTGACCACATCTTGTTCAGAAATCAAACTGCAGATTCAAGAATCCTTATTCATTAAACATCTTAGCCCCTTTTACATATTAAAAAAAAAGAGAAATAAACTGTACTCTTTCCACTTTATCAAAATTTTTATATGTAATTTTCCCCCGTGACATCAGCTCTTACTTAAGAGGATTTTGCATACTACTGCTTATGGACTTGGCATTTTTCTGTTGAGAATGAACTCAGGTATAGCTAAAAACACTGATTTTCTTTCTATTGCATTTGTTACCATCATTTTTTTCAGAAATTTAATCATATACAACTATGAAAAAATAAGTCAAATAAACAGAAGCAAGCTCTGAACTTATTGTTATAAAGACAAACAAATCAGCAACTTGGAAGATGGAAGCAGTTTAATGGAAAACAAACAAACAAAAACATCATGTGACCTGGGCTAGCCTATGAGAGAGTTTGTTTCATCAGGAGATAGTCTACAGCAGATTTCCCTTGTACTTGGCCAATCAAAAGAAGTCAAGTCAACAAAGAAATAAATACCTGTCTTGGGATGAATGCAAATGCAACACAAATCATGAGAATCATGAAGAGTTGGCCAAGCCAGTGGTCTGGTGAGATGTCACCATAACCAACTGTCGAGAATGTCACAATGACGAAATACAGTGCCTGGAACATGTTCAGGTGGTTGTCGGTACTCGTGCTTGCTCGTTGAATGTGCTGGATCCCACAGATTCTGAAAAGGTACAAAGTGTCAGCTGCCCCATAACTCTGTTCGAGATTATTTTTTTAAAATTCTTTCTTTTGATAGATTTCATTTATCATCTCTATCTCGATGTGCAGGTAAGATAACAGTGCAATCCGATACATTTACATTCGTCAGGTGACACAGGTGAATTAACCTTTCACAATAAAAAAGTTTGTTCCAATTACAAAAAAAAAAAAGAAAAATAAGAACAAGTCAAATCTACAAAAACTGGCTTCATCTTGCTCCCAATCACCCAGGCAAATTCTCACTGATCACCAACAGACACTAAATTATCCATTGGAAAAACATCCTACATTTGGGGGGGGGTTAAATAAATAAAAGCCAAAAAAATGTCTATGGTTATATGCAATACTCCAGCCAAGATAAGCTGAAGGAGTATTGCCCATCTGGATGAGACTGGTCTTCAGTGTCACTGTTGAGTAAAGCCCACTATTTGTTACACACCTGCACTGCTGATGCTGGACTCACCGCCGAAGATGCACTCAAATGTTTAGAGAGTAAAGCTCAGTCAAACAAACCTTACGTCTTAACAAAACCAGAAAACCAAGGGAAAAAAAATGGCAACAAGAGAGTGAGCAGATACTTCAAATGATGGCTTGGCTCAGTCGCCACAAAACCAGCTCGGGCTCAAACAGAGCACCACAAAGATGAAATAACACGCCTCCTATATTGAGTTGGAAGGGGGGGGGAAACATTATTAAAAAAATGCAGATTTAAGGGAAGAAATAAAGCATGGCCATCTTGTATACATTCAAAGCAAGTTTTGGATATTTGGTAAATAAAGATTCATGAATATGAAACTTGATATCAGAATGAGATATAGCCATTATCTAAAGATCACCCAAAGCAAATCTTTGATTTAAGTAGAAAGATATATGATTTAAAGGCCTGAATTTCTCTGCGAGATTTGTAATGCAGACTCTCATATGCACACTGAGAGCCTACAAAATTTTTGTTAATTTTGATTAAATGCCCTTAATTTGCAAAATTCTACAACTTAATGGCTTTCCAAAAACATGCCATTGATGAGAAAGTATGCAAGTACTTCTGCTCCTAAACAGGTTACTTATTTAACTCTTTCCTTTTTTAGGTTTCAATCATTATAGTTTTTTTTTAAAAGCTTTCATTAAGCATTTTCTTATAGTTTACCCATTTTTTGAAATTTTAAATTTAATTTTCAACTTGCAACAAAATTTGCTCATTTTTTTTCAGCTTGAGGACTGTATACCTCCACTGATAAAGAATCATGCTGCTTACTTTCTACAATGTCAGCCATGTGAGGCTGTATGTTGGCAAGACAACCTGATATGAAATATTCATTTAGTTGTATTTTCAATTTTGTATCAGTTTTGTACCATCAAATTTTCTGTGGATGTTTATAGGGTTTACACTCTATTTAAAAGAAATGCTTTGCTTTGAAATATTATTCACAGTAGACTCCGTTTGCATTAATCGCTGTGCTGCCACCTATGGGTCTCAAATACAGAAGTTTCCTACCTTAGGCAATACAAATTTACTTAGATTGCCAGAGCCTCTACAACAGGTAATTTGAAAATATGAAATATATAAATGAAATCAGAAAAATTTTCTATTAGAAAAGAATAGATAGAAATACATTAACATACAATAAGATGAAATACCAAAACTGCTGCAGTTCTTATCATAAAGTTTCCAGTATTGGCTCCACATCTCTGCCTGGAACAGCAAGATTGGGTGCAGACTGCTGATGTAAGCTGATTGTTAACACCAAAACATGGAAAAAGGTGTTGCTTGCATTTCTTTTAAACTTTCAAATGTTTCTCTACAATTTTCAGCTTATCAGAGACTCATTAAAACAAAATAATAAATTCAAAGCACTTCCTCAATGTACCCAAACTTTCTTAATCTTCGAAAACAAATAAGTAAAATCAAATCTCAGAAAATCAACCAGGGACAAACCAAGAGTGTTGCCTGAAAGGGCTATGCAGCAAGTTAAGCTTTTAAATTTGAGATAAATGTAACTGATTCCATCAAGAAACACCAGATCTCCATAAAACTGCCATCATTTTGTCAGTATCTCTCCGCTAGCTGTTTGTAGACAAAGTTTCTGAAAAGTGATTAGAAGCCAAATCATGTAGAGAGTCAGGCTTGTGCGCGGAGACCTAACCAAAAATCTGTATGAAGGTCATTAACTTACGTAGTAAAAACCAAACAAAACAAAGTTCCAGTCAGTATGAGAAGCTGCTGGGAGAGTGTTACTGAAATTGCTTGAAAGCGATGACGGGTAAGATGGAGATCGTTCTGAAAACAAACAAAATAAATAGAACAATTAGGACATAATTGTGGGATTAAACGATCATAGCTACATTTTTTTATAGTGCATAAACTTCATGTCAGGGAAGAAATCAGAAATATTCCTCTAAAATAGAATTAATGCAGTTGAATCATCAGTTTACTATATAGGAATTACTCATATGAAAAGGAAGAAAAGATTGTGCAAAGTTTTAGTGAATATTAATGTTGTCCTTGCCAGAACTACATTCTCATACCACCATTTCACTTAAATACATATTAAAATGAGAAAGTAAATGACTCTTTAAGGTTTTTAGTGTGTGCAAGCTGTCTATGCACGACAAACATATAGTTGCATACAGATCCTGATATAATTCCAGTTCTCTTTCCATGATCACAAGTGCAAATATTATGTCAAGACAGTTTGAGAAACTGCTGATCTATAATTCTCTCTCCACATAACAAGGATGCATAGGAAAAACCTGTAGGAAAACTTCAGATCCATATGTCCTCACTGGCAGAAAAAACCAGGAATATTAGTACCTGACAAGCATTATCATTTTCACCTATGGCGAAACACAAAGCCAAGTTATAGAAAGGAATTTTTATTCATTGGCCAAATTAGCCCATGGAGTTGTTGATGGACTGATAACATACAATTTGTACCGGCACACCATGAGTTAAAAATATATATAGTCAGTACAGGGTCTTGTGATTGTATCCAGCTGCCATGGCATCTGCACTTACTTGCCAGGTCACCCTATCTTAAATTGCTTGCCACTCCTGGATCAAGGCCACATTCAGATCAGGCAGGCTACAGATATTCCTGAACATTACAAGTCTACCATCAAAGGGATAAATGAATATCTGATTCATAATCCTACTGGTGGTATGCTGGACACCCAAGTCCCTCTGACTGTCATCATGCACTACTGTTGGATTTGGGCACCAGGCCATCCATTCATGAACATCTGAAAGGCTTGTAGATGATGATGTCATGAGTCTGGAGATGCTTGGCTGATGAACAACCGTGAAACATTGAAACCTTCAACAACTTTGACCAGACTGGCATCTTTTTTTTTAATTGACATATCTCCAAACTAATTTTACTGCACACCTGGGTTTCAGCTACATCACATCCACATTCTATGCCCATAAACGAGCGCATACTTCAAAATTTGCAACACCTAATGGTAGTCCGCAGTCTGGTAAAGCACCTGCCATTCCGTAAGACCGAGTGTGTGTGGACCCTACGGCAATTTTTCTCAGGCAGGCAGCATAACTTATAGAAGAGCAAGAAGAAATGAATGAGTTAACTACTGTGAGTGAGCCAGACAAGCAATATAAGTGAGAAACATCTGCAAGGTCCTACAGAACAGATAACCTTTAATGAATTCATATTCAGTAAATTTTTTTTTTTTTTTTTTAAATGCACTTACCATCAAAACATCAAGAGCATCTTTGGCAAGCCAGCAGTTTAGGAACAGTGGAAGAAATAGATCTTTTAGTCTGTATGGCCAAAAAACCTTTAAAAATGATAAAAAAAATTCAAAATTTCGTGAAGTTAAACTCTGTATAAATTCCAATCTCGGTGAAGGAACATTTCCATTTCAATGGTAAATGTCAACTCTTACTGTAATTTAGTGGAGGAATTCTTTTGGAAGATTCCAGCTTCTAGGGATTTTCTTTTTGACTTCAGATAACTGAGAAATTCATGAAAATATTATTTATTATTTTTTTTTTTTACATTTTAAGCAACTACATACAAGGTTGAAAACCTGAGTTTGATTTCATCAAATTTACAAGTAAGTTTAATCATTGAAGAGAACTAACAAAAACAGTTTCAAGAAAAATAAGAAGTTGTATTGTAGAGGAAAGAGAAGAGACGGTGAAGCAGTGCTGAAAAGTAGATCAAATGTACTGAAACTATTAATTCCCTCGAGTTTATGAGTCATACTAGCTACAGGGGAATAGCCTACGCTCCGCTCCGTGGTTGTGGGAATTAACTCATTTCTAAGTTTGGCGGATGGTAGCTTCTAGCTACAGATGCTAGGGTGCTGCACCAATTTCTTTGTCTGGCCTATGGCTGCTATGGTTAGCGATAACTTTTCTGACACCTCTCGATTGTAAGTTAAAACAAAATATTTTTGAACGTTTTAATCGAATATTCAACATTTGCTCTTTCGCTTTTGTGTCCAGCCTACACAGCCCCAGGCCACATGGTACACTGATGTCACTAGTAGCTGGGACACAGCAGGGTTGAGCTAGATGGATATAATGGTGATGGATTGGATTTTCAGGAAACTATGGTAAATGTTACGCCCGAAGTCATTGTTCCATATCAGTATAAACCTAGAACAGCAGGAAAATAATCTGATATTAGCAGACAGTCAAGAGGTACTTCCTGACTAACAGCAGCAGCAATGTAGCATCCTTTCGTAACAACTGTACACTTGTGACTAACTTCATTTACTATTTCAGCGTATTTACTTATCAAGTTAATTCATCTCTCAGTCCAGAAAATCAAGCAAAATAAAAAATGTACAGTTGCAAATATCCTTACACTGTTCCCAATTATTGGGAATCTTTTGTAGCTATAAAAATAATTAGTTATATTTCTAAAATCAATGACTTTTAGTTTCTAGTTTATTTAATTTCAAATTTATACGACTGAATCTGATCCAATTAGATTCTACCAGATAAATAGCTGCATGTAAAATAGTCAACTTCTTTTCACAATCAGCGCTAGTTAGATAAAGGGTAAAACTGCTAATTGGAGAACTAATTAATTAGAATTATTTTGCTTTTTTTTTTTAAATAAAGACTACAGTCTTCCCACATAGGTTTGGGGTTCTCTGTACATAGCAACTGATTTCTTTGATAAATTTATACAATACTGTAAGAACAGTTTTAAAACCAAACGGATGACTTACAGGACAGGTGAAACAAGTAGGTAAATCTAATCTGCTGTTTATTTCGCTGAAATAGCAGTAATGATGACCTTGTATTCGGCAAGCAGGCAACAAAACTATCGAAAGGATTCGGATAACTGTAAATTAGCTGTATTATAGTAAAAGCAAAACTTTGTGCAAAACCTTTAAGGTGGGAAAATATCTTTAAAATTCAAAACCTCAAGTTCCCAGATTTCCATGCTAATTAATCGAGATGAATTTTTGCAATTAAACTTGCAACAAAAAAAAATTAGCTTTCACTTGGAAGAAAACCTTTAAAAATAGTGTATCTTCTCAAAGGTCAACCTCATTTTGTACAATAAAATCTCAAAGAACTGAAAAGTAAGAGGCACTAAAGAGTTAGTATAAAAAACATTATCCAAGAGGAGATAACTTCTGTACTCATACAATCCTAGTTGAATAGTTAAACCCCATACTGTCTCAAACATCAGTAATAGTGGAATTATATTGACATTTAAGCTAACAGGATCTTTACATTTTATTTGTTGGTATTATTAAATCAAATCTTACTTAGAAAAATTTCTTGAGATACCTTTTAAATGTATAATAAATATTATATGCATTTGAAAAAATTGTGAGTGTGAAGACGAGATCAGATGTTACATAACTGTTAAATTTTCTATTATTTTGCTAACTTAATTCGTTTTTGTACCAACAAAGCTTATAGATCATGATTACACATTCAATTACAAATGGGGAGAAACCAAAGGGAATGGAAGTAAAAAAAATTTAAAAAAGGTCAGGTACCCCATAAGATAGATAGTCCCTTTCTACTTGCTGCAAATAGTAAAGTATTACCAGGTCAAAAATCAAAAAGATGACGAGGCAATCGCCTGTCAGAGAGAGATCAGAGTTCAGAGAGAGTTCAGAGAGAGAGATAGAGATGGAGAGGGAGATAGAGATGGAGAGAGAGAGAGAGAGAGTGATGGAGTTTCTGAGGACAGCTAGTGCAGCGCAAGGTGCACCGCATGAGCTTATGTAAACTCACCGTTACAATGACAGGAAACGTACAGATGATCTCCAGCATGAATGATGGTTTCAGGACTCTCTGCAAAATTTTATGCTGTGAAGCAGAAATGTGATAAAAGACGATAAATTACACCAAAAAGTGTCGCACTCTGGAGTCAGCGATCCCATCTATTGCTGCACAGTTATATAAAAACCCAACCCAGTCTAGGTTTTTCGATAATGTACGAACTCCCTGAGACTATCATTTCCAATCAATAGCGAGCGAGTTTCCCCCCTTTTAATGGAAGGAAGCCTGTCGACAAATACAAGGCAAAAAAAAAAAAAATAATTCTTCGAAACATTTCTTTTTTAGACTCACAACAATGGATGCAGCAGCTGCACAATGTGATGTATTTTAAAAGTTGCAGCGGTACTCTTCTAAGCCACTGGCACATGTATCATCCCCACTTTCATTGGTAAGGCACTCCCAGTAAACCCTTAACCAAAAGCATCAACCTGGTTTCTGATGTAAACCTATTGTTTATCAGTCAAATTTAACAAGAATTTCTAAAGAATGTGGTTTGGAAAAAAGTTCGTCTATGATGGATGTCATCTGGAACTTCAAACCAGAGATGGCAGCTCTCGATCAGTTAAGAAATATAGGTGCACTGTTTACTCCAGAATCCACTGTTACTGTACATTAAAGATAAAACAATGGCAATTGTTCTGAAACAGAACAACAAACCGGGTCAGCCAAGGTTCTCTCAGCTGAAAAATAGACTGCCTCAGAATCAAGTAAACATTATTTTAAAAACTAATAATAATAATATAATAATAATAATAATAATAATAATAATAATAATAATAATAATAATAATAATAATAACAACAATAACATATTTCCTAAAATCAGAAACATTAGTCTTCAAAAGATGAGACAAATGAATGAATGTCTCTAAAAATGAATTAAAATAAATATAACAATAAAGAAGCCACACTCAGTTTTCTGTTTAGTTTTTACAGGTAACAACAGATTTAAGAATTTTTCTATTCTTGGTGAAATTATGATACATTCCAAGGTGCCATCTATCTCAAGGGTGGCATTCTGGAAGCTACCAGTTAACAGTCTTTTAGTTCTGCCTGTTGCCCACTTAGTTTGTCTGGCAGTTAATGAGCTTTCAGTAATGTGATATTGTTTGATCCCAGGTGTACAAAGCTTTGATCTTTTTATACTTTATATATATACATAAAGCCAGATCTTGCACATCTACAAGTGCTTTTTGATGTTTGTAAACAGAAGTATAATATAACTACTACTACACTTTATATTAACGCTTAGGTTAATCTAAGCCACTTATTCTATGCTCTGCTTCTTTTTCTAACAACAAAGAAAGGGATCAATTTCAGTTACCTAGTCTTGAGTCCCCCACCATTCTAAACTAGTTTAGGAGAGGGAAACACAGGGCGGTTTACAGTCCAGTACTTTGATATTCTAATAACCCAGACAGCTGAAATAAACTTGTAGTATAAGGAAGCAGCTGAGACTTTTCTCTGTCCAAACGTAATTGCAACCCACCGTCCATATGTGATCAGTAATATACACATTAGTTGTGTGTCTGGGAGGAAAGTGGAGAAACTGAATGTCTGTTAGTTGTATAGGTATGCTGAGTGTATGATGAGAGAGAGATAATGCAATAGTAATAATGTGCGATGTGTGCATTTAAAGAATAAATTAACGTACGTTTCAATGACTTGATAACAGAAGGTACATGGGTGGGTGTTTGATATGAGAGTAAAGACATCTGTAAAAGGTTAGGATAAAAGCTTGACTACAACCTTGGTAAAGGGATTTTATACTAGAAAGAAAGACGGGACCCTTCCCTGTGGTTTTGTACAGAGAGGAAAGGCTGTAGAATGTTGATGGCAGATGGTTAGAATACATAGCTTTGGGGGTAACCAGGACAGCCTATAAGGGGTGGAATAAACAATTGGGATAGTTAATTAGTTAATACAGCATTTAAATTGACTTGAGTACTCAGTCAACTGAGGAAATGGGTGCAAGAAATGCCTAAGAGTTTATTTAATAACTCTGATTGAGCAGCTAAAATCTGTGAGAGAAAGATGGGTGACTACCTGTATCTGATATTCCATCACACTAGGAGTGAGGCCCTCTCCATTCAACATGACATAGTAAAGAACACAAAGACTACATTAAAATAATCAATGAATCCCAAAGTTCTTTAATGACGTATAGTTTTCATACTACTGATGTACATCTAATATCGTCTATTCGGCATTTTAATTGATATGGAAATAGTAATTCACTCCGATATCATTTTCAAAGTCAGATGATAAATTGTTTTGATTGTCTTCGTCTTTGGGTAGCCTGAATAAAGCCAATAAAACACCCAAAAGTTTCATTCTGTACAAGATTTTTTTCAAAAGTAGGAACAACTGTACATTTAAAAATGGAAGACATGAGAATAGGTCTTCAGCCCCGAGCACAGAATTGCCTAGTTATGGTACAGAGTTTAAGGACAGGCATTTGCATCCCTGCTTGTAGATGACAAGCGAGTGCATCATATTCCCAGAGATTATCCTGATCGGTGAGCCCAGAAAAACTGAAAGGTTAGATAATGAAAGTGTTTATAAGGAAGGTAGCATGGAAAGGGAGAACCGTGTGGATAAGTTAGTTAGGATTTTCCTCAAAGGTAGCAGTTAGTGAGGTAGCAAGGTTTTCATTGATAGGTGGGCATTTTTAATCCTAGACCCACATGGAGCAACACGTTCTGTACTTGGTGACTAGATTGTCTGGGTCCGACCGAGGTCCCTGTATCAAGGTGAGGGGACATCACGGTGCATTAGACTGATTTGAGAGATGACGTTTTAAGATAACAGATCGGGCAGCAAAGTTAGATGAAAAAATATACCTAATTTGTCTACTGGTGTGAGGGAAAGTTGGGGGAGGGAGGCTCTTTGGTCTGATCCCATGGAGTTGGAGTGTCGGTTTATTCCAACTAGGCAACAGGGCCCCAGCGCAGACCAGCAGGGCTGCTCGCACATTACGAATATTACTTTCCCAGGCTATATTTTACTGGATTCCTATCAGAGTAGCTGCCCTCGACTGAAATTGGAAGACGGCTCACGGCGAAGAGGATACCATCCAGGCAGGAACGTTGTTTGTAAATAGATTTATTTATGATGGTAGCCTGCAGACACAGAGCTTACGAGTTTTATAATCGAAAACTAATTTCCTCATGTTGAACCCGTGTTTTCGCCCCCCCCCCCCCCGACCAAACCCCTAACCCCTGCCCCCTCCCACACACCAAGCGTCAATAAAATTTTTATGATTTCAAAATAAAGGTTTGTGATCTGCAATCGGGGAACATTTACCAGCCCTGAGCTGTTTATGACTTAAGGGATGGGCAAGGAGATTACTCACCCCCCCCCACAACCTGGTGACTGCTTAAGCTCTACATATAACATTAAAGATAGACTTTTCTTCTTTTCACTAAAAAGAAATAAATTTTCTTATGCAATCAAATGGATTCTCTCTGGCTACAGGAGCATCCAACGCCAGGTGCCACAAGCACAATGATGTGGGATTACACAGGCTCTGTGGAAGAAGTCAGCTCATCTTGGGGAGTTTTATAGGGAAATACAACACAAGGATAACCACAATAAGACTAAAATTCTCCTTCCGCCTAAATGCCGCTCTTACAATTGCTTACTTAAAGTTTGTAGGATAAAAGTTTCAATTAAAAAAGGATTAGCTGTGTATAAATTCAATCACAGGAGTAAAAATAACACAGGTATTTAATCAAGCTCCCTTTGTTTAGTTAGCAACTACAAGCGATGTTAATGTTGTTAGTATCCATGCACAGACTGTAGGGTCACCTGAAGAAAAAGGAAGGAAGATCACACAAAACCAACTCTGGTTTACCTGTGTTTCATTTATTTCTAACTTAGAAAAAATTCAAAAAAAAAAAAAAAATGTCATGCCGCAACTTCTGAATAAGAGGTTGCGTTCGCTTGCTTCCCCAGGATTATTTACGCTCAAAAACAAAGTTAATTAGGGGAGATGGACGTAAAACCTGGAATGTTGAGAAACATAACCAGCCCCAGCTACCAGACAGAGATTGGTGCCCTGTTCGCCTTCACCCCAGAGTGTTTGGCTCGTCGAGACTGAGAACCAGCACAGCACACCTAATAATCTACATGATTAGCAGCCAGGTAAACTGTTTAGGTGGGAGGAAAAACAAACAAACAGGAGAATTGTTGGCTTGGTTGAAAGTTGCGGTAATCATCTGTTTCCTTCTCTTTCTCTCTCTCCAAACGGGGACAAAGAGAAATAAGAAAGCAAAAAAACCCCAAGCTGCCTACACAACAGCTACAGTCAACAGAGCATTCTTCACTTTTGTTTCCATTGTTACTTATCTTCATTATTCTAACATAATAGAAAGGAAAAAAAAGAAAACACATAAGAAAAGCAGGGCTTTCAGATTTTGCTAAATTTTTTGATAAAACACAATAAACCAAAACTTGAAAATACAAATGAATTTGCTTATGCAATGAACGACACGACATACAAACAATCAAGGTCTTTTTACAGTTGTTTCTTTTGTGGAATTTGATTATCTGAGTTTCAACAAATTTGTAAAACCCATTATGGTATTATGATGCTTGAAAAGGTAAACTGAATTAATGGTAAGATCCTAACATCAAGTACTTTCATAAAAGGCTCAGTGAGCATGGAAAAGAACCAGAGCCTTGAGAACGTAAGCAGGAAAGAAAACTGAAGGCGCCATTCCAGAGAATAAAGGGTCAAAGAATCGGGGGGGGGGGGTGGTATTACCATCTCTGGGCTATCCAGTCTGGGAGATCAGAAATGGGTGACAGACTCCTGAAAAGGGACAGGAAAAACAGACACAGACAGCCTAGGCCGAATTCACCAGAGAAGAACGCTGGATTCACAAATCATAATTGAAAGTACTACCAATGTGCTGTAAAATCTTCAAGATGGCTGGGCCATCTGTAGCAGCTCGGAAGAAGCCAGCATAATAATTACTAAATATCTTTGTTTGTTAAATAAGTAGTTTAACATGTTTATTACAGATCAAGTATATTTTTGGCTACAAATAACTAGTGAATCTACACAAAATTGGTTTATTTAAATTACGTAGTTAAGAATGAATCATAATTTTAAAATATTCTGGAAGAGAAGAGGGGGCAGAAAAACAGGCACCAGGGCCTCCTAAAACCAGAAATCTGGCATTGCAGACATGAACACACTACCTGGGCAGTTGGATACGTAACCAGGACCTTCAGCAAACTACCTGGGCAGTTGGATACGTAACCAGGACCTTCAGCAAACTACCTGGGCAGTTGGATACGTAACCAGGACCTTCAGCAAACTACCTGGGCAGTTGGATACGTAACCAGGACCTTCAGCAAACTACCTGAGCAGTTGGATACGTAACCAGGAGCTTAAGTAAAAAGATCTCCAAATGTTGGAAATTTTTTGGTGTAACTGACTGAGTTGATGTGATTCACAAAAAAGATCCATAGAATAAGTTAATAATCACAAAGGTTCTGCATATAAGTGCCTCAAAATCCCACTGGTAGGAGCCAACTGTCATGATACCTCAATAAAATGAGAAGCAGCAGATGAACCAAGGTGAATATTGATGACATCAGGTCTCAAGGTGGTGACCATCTCTTTAAAAAAAATCTCTTGTTCTGACCATAAAGTGAGGGAACTGCATCAAGTATATTGCATTGATACATGCAATTAGTATCAGATAAATCAATATAAATTACCCAGTTGTTGAGCTACATGAAGGTGCAATATGTAACACATGACTGCATCTGAAAAGGAGGACAGGTAGAAATTGTTGTTGGATAGAGATCGAATATCCAGTTTTTACAGCAAAATGAAATTATCATCAACAATGAGTCTAAAACTTTACAAGACAACAAAGGGATAAGCTGAAGTGTTACCACCAGAAACTGTTGTGTGATCTGTCCCACAGTACTGACAGGTACGCAAAGTAAAAACACGTGGTATCAACAAAGAAACTGAAGATCACAAGGCCACCACCACTACCATAAGTCACAGCTTTCTGAAGGCAACAAAGCTCCAGAAACATGACAGAGAGAAACGATAGGCTATAAAAGGTACTCTCGTGTGTAGGACTTTGCATCCCATAACTAGAAAAAACAGAATGCAAAATCCAATGCATTTTCTACTTGGCCTGATTGTACAGATCAGAAGCCAGCAGATCACCTGAGCCAACCACAGTTCAGGAAATGGCTAAGGTAGTAGGTACCATGGTTAGAACTAAAAAATAGTATTCACCATAAAATATGAATTCCACATACTCTGCCAACTCAAGTGATGAACTACCCAGGAGTGACAGAAGAGGGTATGGTATTGACATGTCCTACTGCTAACAAAAAAAATATATAAACAAATAATCTATGAATAGAAATGAAAACCCATTCCCCCTAGAATGCATGAAAGAAAGCCAACTACAAAAGATCAGGAGTTAACATAGTGTCTCTACCAAAGACTGCAGCAGTAGCAGTCGTACCTGAGAAAGTAATTGCTGCTGTTTCTTTCTTTCTTTTTTGGTCATATACTGTTCTGACTTAAACTTTTTATGTTTTTCTTAAGTACCATTATGACCTATACTGCTACAATATAACCATGGTATGATTATCAAAATTTAACCCCAGTTTATTCAGTAGAACCATCTAGCCTATCTGCCCTAAGGAACAGTGTTTCTTGGAAGTACTGAAAAGACAGAAAGTCATTTATTATAATTTAACCTAGAGCTGCCCTAAAACTGGCTGGCAGTGCCATTTTGTCTCCAGTCAGTTGGGCCCCGAACAAGGCAATGCCAGCCAGCGGCTGTTCAGATAATCATACACTAACAGCTCTCAGTGAAGTGTGAAGTAAGATTTTTAGAAGTTTTGAAATAAGTATTGGTCAAATTACAGTCTTACACACCAAACAGCAGGTTCTATTAACCAAAGCATCCTTTTGTTGTTTTT